>JAQHUG010000217.1:3446430-3458466 GCA_028555095.1 Dicrostonyx torquatus
GGAGCCTGCTGCTTTGTGAGGTCCTAGGACCCCGCAGCTGGAAGGGGGAGCTGGGCTGGGCTGGGAAAAAATCCAGTACCTGGGCAGGGCCCTGCGCCCGAAACAGCTTTACCTTTTTTTTAAAGGCAACAAACAGAAAACTTGCTCTAGCCATTGAGGAAGAAATCTCCTACCCAAGTGTTTTGCTTTAGCTTGTAGAGCTGCTTGAATGGAGTAGCCCTCTTCCTCCCAACCCAGTCCCAGGGCTAAGGTTTCTGTGGGCAAGAGCAGAAACCTCTGGTGCCATGATGAAATACAGTGAATGGTGTTCTTTAGTATAGTAGGGTATACCTGTAAGCCCAGCACTTGGGAGGTACAGGCAAAAAGATGGGTTCAGGGTCATCCTCCTACATACAAAGTTTAAGAACAATGGGGCTGTATGATAATTCTGTCTTCAGGCTGGAGAGATAGCTCAGTAGTTGGGAGTGTTGGCTGCTCTTCCAGAGGACCTGGGTTTAATTCCCAGCATCCACATGCCAGCTTCTGACTGTCTGTAACTCCAGTTCCAAGGAACCTGACACCCTCACACACATAGACACACATGCAGGCAAAACACCAATCAATGCACATAAACTGAAAATAAGTAAATCATTCAAAATGATTCTGTCTCAAAAAATTAATAAAAAATAAGATTGCTTCCACCTCACTTAAATCAAGGTTCAAGGCACTACTCATCATCACCTGACTTCCTTTTCCAGCTGATTTTCTTTAGCAGGTGAATCAGGCCTGGACTCCAGTTGGAGGCCTAGTGTATAGTCAACAAAGAAAGTATATGTATCGCATGAGCCCATTTCATCTTCAGCATCCTCATCACCAAAGCTGGGTGGGCATTTGCTATTCCGTTGTCCCTAAGACACATTGTTGCTGGAAAAGGTGAGAAAAATGCTCGGAACATAGTCTGAAAGCAAGTTTCATAGTCTCATAGTTTCATAATCTCATAGTCTCTGAGATTCAGAGTGGACTAGCACAGCCAGGCATCAAGTGCCCCCTGCTGTCTGACACGGAGAAGGGCATGCCATAGTCATGCTTCATGAATAAGAATGGTATTGAGAAGAGTTACAGTGACCAGAAAGCCAGCCTGGGTAAGGACAGTCACTTGCTGGAGCCCCAGGCATCCTAGGTCACCGGGATGATCCCCAGTATGGAGATGAGTGGAGGCCATCTGACTGGCAGGGTAACTTTGTATCAGTAAAAGTTCTGCTCCCCTCTGCAGCTGTGTGGTCCATAGACCCATAGCATCACAATTACCCTGCAGCTTGTTGGAAATATAGACTCTGCCAGACACAGTGACACCTTTCTGTAAACCCAGATACTCAGAAGGTTGCAGCAGGTGGGTCACAAGTCCCAAGCCAGCATGGCTGACTTTGAAAACTGTACCAAAAAAAAAAAAAAAAGAGGCGGGGGCAAACAAAAGAAAGGAAGGAAAAGGAAAGAAGAGAAAGGGAAGGAGAAGGGAGGGGAGGGAAGGAAAGGAAAAGATAGTGGCTCCAGAGCTTTCTTGAAACGGACTCTCACTATGGAGTCCTGGCTAGCCTCAGCTCATGGCAATCCTGCTGCTGTAGCCGTCTGAGTGCTGGGATTACAGACATGCAACACCCTGTCTGGCTTCAAAAATAACTTTTGAAAGGGCTGACCGTAGCTCAGTAGCTAGAACATTTGTCTAGCATATACAGTGCCCTAAGCTCAGCACCGTAAAAGATGGAAAGGAAATGTCAACTCTCAGACCCCAGCCTGGATCTCCTAAATTCAAATCTGCATCTTAACACGGTCACTGACTTTACACATCAGTATCTGAGATGTATAAAGACATAGCTGTCAGTGGAGCCTTAGCCCTGAAGAAAGCCCACATTCTGGCCCAGAAGGCTCAATGGTAAAGGCCACCAAGCCTAATGACCTAAATTTGATCTCCAGGACACAAATGGTAGATGCGAAGAACTTACTCCCATAAATTGTCCTCTGACCTCCACACAGGTCCATGGCACAGCTCACACATGCATATCTACATGTGTGTGCACATACAAAATCAGTGTAAAAAAAATGAAGTCCACATTGCCAAAGGTTTGAGTCCAATTGGATTACATTTGGGAAATAAACAGGACTCAAGCAGAGCCTAATCCTCTCTCGTCGTCATGATTGACACCCTCATACCCTCATTGCCTCCCACATCCACGTCTGCTCCATGCATCCTGGCATTCCTCAAGCTTGTATTTCCCATGTCTTGCTTTATTTCTGCAGAAGCTGACATTCACCACACAGTTTTCTTCCAGATCAGTCTGTTCCCAGCAGTTTCATCCCTTGTGTGTGTGTGTGTGTGCGCGCGCACGCGCGCACGCGTGCCTTTTTGTTTGCCCCGTTTTTCTGTGTGTCTCCTACTTACCCACTGCCTTCACTGCTTAAAGTACCCCCAACCCTGCAAGACAGAGCTGTCTCCACAACCTCACCCTCAACCATACACCCCCGTCTCCAAATCCACACCTTGGTACTATCAGACTGTTGCTAACCTGGAGTGTTCTTTTCCCACACCAGGTCAGGGAAGAATGCCGGCTCCTGAACGCCCCACCTGTTCCACCCCGAAGCTCCAAGCCTTTATCCACAAGTCCCTCCATCCCTCCTCGTACAGTCAAGCCTGTTCGGCCACAGACTCGCTCTCCCAGCCCCACCCTGTCCTACTATTCTTCAGGGCTACATAACATGTAAGTGTTCCTGTCCGAAGCCACAGCACCCCAGCTCCTTACCGCCAGCTCATGGGCCTTGAGAATATCACCTAGCACAGGGTGGGAGAGGCAGTGGTGTTTGCCTCCTAAAGCTAAGGCTATAGGAAGAACATAGTTGGGCCCCTGCTGGGTTTGATGCAGTAGCTGGTATCATGATAAGAAAAGCTGCCACAAGGGTCTGTGAGACGCCAAGGAAAGCCCCTCCTCTTAGAAGCAGTGTGCGGGCTTCCATTGCTTCTCGGAACCCGACTCAGGTTCTTTTCATCTGGACTTTGATACAAGCAGACAACACCTTCTACCAGGACCTCAAACCCAACGGCTCCCTTCAGCCTTCTGCTGTGAATTTGAATCCAGCAGGAATAATCTCTTGGCGATGGTTGTAAAGATGGTCCTGTCTGGGTCTCTCCAGAACTCTGAGCTCTCACAAGACACAGCTTGCTTCACTACTGACAAATGGGCATTGTTTTCTAAAAAGTTCTCTTCAGTGCTTTCAAGTTATAGAATGTCTGGCTCTAAGTAACTTTCAACTGTAGTTTGTTTAGAGAAACAAAATAGATCAGCCCCGTTTCCCTCAGAAAACTTAGTTCCTCTGCGAAACGAAATGCCCGTTTCCTCTGCTGCTCCCTCAGTCGTGACCACCCGCCCCCTCAGCCTGTTCACCAGCCTTTCAGCATACTCTGGTCCTACCGTCAGTATGAGAATGTGGAAGTGTGGCCTCCAGGACGAATGCACCTCTGCCTGTGCTCTTGGACTTTAGAGTCTTTGCAGGCATGTTTTACTTCATTTTTCCTGTCTGGACATTAAAATGCTAATGCTATGTGTTAGCTCTGTTGTTTGAAACCAAGGCAAGGATAGGCATTTTGTCAGAAGCATTTTTTCCTAGCAGACCTTGGGGAGGATACAGTTATGGACAGTGATATGTGGCCAGATCATTGTTTCTTGTATGATTGCATGAGACACTTGCCACCCCTCTGTCTCCACCCTTGCCCACCTCAGATGTTATTCTTCAGTGTTGGACCAAAGCATGGCATGAAAATTTTTCTCAATATGAAGACACAGGCATTTACTAACTGTGCTTTCTTATTAACTAAACTATACATTATTTATGTGTATGCATATATTATTTTTATCTCTACTACAGCATTTTAAATCATTATGCACATATCTATAAATACAAAGAAATTTACAGATTCTTTTAAAGAAAAAAGTTAATTTATTAAATTCAAGAAGATATGTATGTATATTTATATATGTACTGCCCTTGCACCTCAGAAATAACATCTGTGAATAATGATAAAGAAAAGCTTGGGATTTGGCTGTTTTTAGACAGGGTCTCACTATGTAGACCAGGCTGGCCTCGAACTCACAGAGTTCCCCCTACCTCCCAAGGGCTAGGGTTAAATTATATTTTACTCATTTCCTTTTCTGTGTTTGTTTATTAAGCAGCACCACGAAGAGTGACCCGAGTCCTCCTGACAGTGCCCCCGTTTCCTGCTACCCTTGCAACCGAATAAAGAGTGACTCTGTGGACCCCAAGTCCCCATTTGGAAGTCCTTCTGCTGACGCTTTGGCCTGCCGACTCTCATGGCCCAACCATTACTCGGGAGCATCAGAGAGCCAGACACGGAATGACTTCCTGCTCGAACCAAGCAGGAGCTTCAGCTACCCCAGACAGAAGACACCTGGCACACCAAAGAGAAACTGCCCGGCCCCTTTCGACTTTGATGACTGCGAGCTCTCAGGCAGCCCGCCCAGCACAGCCTCTGCAGAATTCAGCGGCGGCGGCGGCTCCAGTTGCCCCAAGTCCGCCAGCTACTCTCTGGAGAACTCCGAGGACAGCTCCCTTGCAGCTGGCATGACCAAGCAGAGCATCTCCTGCCCTGCCTTGCCCCCAAGGGCCCCAAAGCCAGTGGAACAGAGAACCGCCCCTGAAACATCTCCTTTGCCTCTGAAAATTGATGGTGCTGAGGAGGACCCCACAGCAGGGTCGCTGGACCTCTCCGAGGACCAGTATTTTGTTAGAAAGGGCGTGCAGGACGTCTTCGCTGTCTCTTACCCTTTCTCATCCCCACTCCACCTCCAGCTGGCCCCCCGATCCTGTGGGGACGGTTCCCCATGGCAGCCACCTGCCGACCTATGCGGACTCTCTATAGAGGAAGTGTCCAAGTCCTTACGGTTCATTGGTTTGTCTGAAGACGTCATAGCTTTCTTTGTCACGGAAAAGATCGATGGGAATTTGCTTGTTCAGTTAACAGAAGAAATCCTCTCAGAGGATTTCAAACTAAGCAAACTTCAGGTGAAGAAAATAATGCAGTTTATAAATGGCTGGAGGCCCAAGATATAGCCAGATGTCCCTGGTCAGCATGAAACAGAGCTGAGAAACGTGTGCTAGAAGGGCGGGCTGGGTCTCAAATCCAGGTTTTTGCACTAAAAGAGAGAGAGAGAGAGAGAAACAAAACAAAACAAAAGCCCTTGTCTGTAAATAGAGCTGGAGAAAGTCTTCCTATGCAGACCCCATTTCTGAATGGTGAACAGGCTATTTTGTACATCAATACAGATGCTGCACAGGACACCTAGAGGTGTGCCTTTACGTCACTCAACACTCAACAGCTGCTAAAAGAACTAAAGTCATGTTCGGAGAACTCAGTTTTACCCCGGTAGGTTTTCAAGAAGGCATGGTATTTATTACAAACAGCCAAAGCTGAAAGACATAAACACGTGTGAGCAGTCCCTTCCGCGGGGAGTCGACGGCCGTCCGACAGTCAATTGTATTCTGCGGCTTGCTTTGCTTCATGCCAGTTCTTTAACTCTTGTGCCTGACAGTGTTAGTGGTGTGAAATGACACTTTAATGTTATATGCTTGGTGGAGATCTTTTCCAAAAACCATGTTTTGATGGAGGACACAGATCGTGACCATTACGTTTGATCTGTAACTGCTGCTAGTTTTATTGAGCAGAGAAAAAACAAAATAGGTATGTGTGTGTTTATATGCATCACATGCAAATATGTTGAAATGTAATTTTTGAATCTGATATTTTAAATAACATCTGTTTATTTTCTAATAGCCATTGAGGTTTAGGGGCCTTTAACTGAGTGAATTCTCTAAGAGCAGTTGGCAGGATCATTCTAAGGAGTCTCAGAACCTGACCTTCGAAGCCTGTCCTTGTAGGCTCCACCCTCAAAACCCAGTCAGGAGTGTTGAAGGAGTCAGTGTGATGGCGAAGCCCTGTGAGGGCTGATTCCTGCAGACCCATGAGACAGTTGGGGACACGACAGCCACTTGCCTCCCATGTGTCCCAGGGAGAGATCTGGAAAGCATTTCTCCACACACGTGAGGTCTTCTCACCACACCTCTCTCTGTTATATACGCCACATCTCTGCACTGATCCGTAAAATATCAATGAGTACTTGCTAATTCCACAGACCTCCTCTTTCTACTCCTCTAAAGTAATAATAACTAATAATAATAATTACCATACTCGTATTCTGAGAATTCCAGAACGTATCTAAAGATTTTGTTAAATGTGATTAAATACTTTAAAATATAGTGTCATAGCCCCATGCTTGACTCTTTGAAGGCATCTAACCTCAAAGAGTTCCTGTTTCTTTCTGAGCAACAAATGTACCCTCCAAGCAGCTCCTGGGTCTGTCCCCAGATTCTCTTAGCAAGATGCACACCTGAGCTTCTCAGGAGAGGTTGTGTGGCCACCAGGAGGCAATGTATTCTGAAGGCTTGACCATATCTTATCATGTCTTCCTACTCACCAAAAAAGAAATAACTGTTAAGAGCAAAAGGCAGCAGTCAGCACTTGCCATCCTGTGCAGTATGTCACTAATTCCATCTTGTGATTTAGAGCTGAGGTGAACTGACACCTAGTCTAGTTTGTCATTTCTGATTGCATTAAAAGAAGCAAAGGCCTTTATCCCATCCTAACATGCTCCTAGATATAAATACTACAGTGCAAGTCAAAAGAATCATCCATAAAACTGAGCAACTGGAGTGCTTCCGAAGCCATCCATGAATCGGTGCAGTTCCTGCTCTGCCCTTTCACAACCAAGACTCGTGGAAAATCTGGTTCAGAAAGCAACCCTTTGTGAGAGGAATTAACTCCTTAGAAACTTCGCCTAACCTAAGAACATGACTTCCCTTGAGAATAAAGACAGACAACCTGCAGCAGAGGCACTGTAGATCACCACTAAAACCCTCCCTTTGTCCATCCTCTAGTACCCAGCACTTGACCCTGATTCTCAAACTCATCTGCAAGCCGCAGGGTTGGCTTGTGTTTACTGTGAAGGTTGTCCCCACATAAACAATTGCCATGATGCATCTTTTGCAAGAACCTTAAACAAAATAAGATTGTCCATCTTCTTTTAGTTCATTTGCTTTGGTCCTGGCATACTCGTGCCAACTCTGTATTGATTGGGATCCTGGAACCTCCCTGAGAGCAAGAATAGGCCTTGGAATCATGCATTCATTGGACATTCACTGAACCCTTTCTGTATGCCAGACCCGAGGCTGAGGAAAGAGATGATCCCTGCCCTCTTAGAAGTTGTTTATGTTTCAAAATCACAGTTGCTGACACTCTATGTATGCATGAGAGACTATGAAGTTTTCCTGGAAGGTGGATTTATGGAGAGTTTTATGTCCCACCTTTAAGGAGCCCACAGATGGAAACAATGACAGCCCCTTCTAAGACATACAGTAAACACCCCAAGACACTAACACTTGGAATACTTTAGAGGAAGTGTCTTCCTTTCCAAGGAAGTATCTTTCACTGTCTCCTGGTTTCTTTTACTGACTTGGAATTTTTTAATGATAATCAGTACTGGCATTTCTGAAAGCCACAAATAAGTATAATTGCCACTTCTGAGCTGAGCACCTGTCTGCGGAGGATGTTGGCTAGACAAGGAATTCATAAGCCAGCAGAGGGAATGAGACAGGCTACACAGAGCAGAAGGCAGAAACGGCTCTCGCCTTCCACATCCCACAGTGAAATCTCTTCCAACCAGCCAGGTCAAGATGATACCTCTCTCTTTTTGTGGCAGATTCCCTACAACCCCGTAAGTGACCATGGGACTTGTGGAGAAGTACTGTCTAAACAGGATCTTTGGGTGATCCTTAAACTCATGCCTAAAATCTTCCTGCCCCCTCCCATCAGGAAAGAGCATCAGCAATAAAACAAGCCAAGCAGCTGAAATGTAAAATACGAAATCAATTTAGAGTGAAAACTCCAGCATTCACACACCAATCCTGCCACAGAATCTTCTAACTCTCTGCAAGTTCTGTCTTTAAGTTGAACTGCTCAAGTTTATGAACTGTGAAATGTCCATGTATACTCTTTCTCTCTCAGCCCACACATACCATTCAAATTTATGAAGTTGTACCAAACTGCCCATTCAGCTAAATTGTAGTGTTTATTCTTATCTTGCAGAAATGCCACAGCCTTATGGGAAATGTGATAGTCCATCCCAGCTAATGAGATACATGCATTTGCTGAGCCATCTGCCTAGCACCCATTTGCCTCCTTGAGGATTCAGGGAGCAGGTGTGGATGGATGGAGAGCCCTTCATTTTCCTAGTGTGTTCCTCATGCCTAACATCTGTAAGTGTGTACCCTGAGTAGCAAACTGGGAGACAAAACATTTCTCCAAAGAACCCAATAAATTTGTGTTGCAGTCTACCAAAAACTTACATCTGTTGGACACATGAGGCTTTCAGAAACATGTCCATAACACCCATTGCCACTGCTTTTCTGGAAATCTGAAGCTGCTAAGGCAAGAAGAATCAAAGGGCCAGAGAACAAACGTGGCAAACAGGACTTTTATTATACTGTGGGTTTGTAACGTAGGATCCTGTGGCCGTATCATGTCAAGTCACATTTCTGAGCTTTCAAGACTTCTTGTTTTACAGTTTGCCTCATTGTGATCATAAGAAACAAGTAAATGTCTCAAGCTAGGTGCAAACCTCGTCTCTAGTTGTGCTCCTCTGTCCAGCTTCAAAGCTATGCGTTTTGTAACAGAGTTTAGCAGATGGTGAGTTCCCTTGGTTTACAGTATCCTGTAGGATAGGACTTAGATAATCCCCTACTCGTGATCCTGACCCCTGTCTTTATATTATGTTCCATTTGGAATATTGCTTCATCTAAGACTCAGAAAAAAATGAAACTCAAGAACTTAAGAAATTTTCCTTCAATTAAATGGAAATTGTATTTTCTAAGGATTTTGGAAGTATCTGTATCCTTTCTTGGCTGGGGAAACAGTGGGCTGCTAACTCCATGTCAGCGGTTGGTTATGTTGCTTTTCCAGAGCGTTATCTAATGGACCCAATGTGTACCTCAAGAGAAACCCAGTATGTTATGTCAAAATAATCCACTGTCTGTTTATTTAAATGGTTCTGAGATGTCTATAAATAAAGAAATTTTCAAGGTTGCTCTTGTGGTTTTTCCTGAGTGAGTCAGACCTAGTACTGACTTCCCAAAGGCCTCACTCTCCAACCTCAGACATGAGGGACAAGAAAGGGATTCTAATATTGCAAACTTCATTCTGAATTGAGACAGGCAAGACAAAAGGGACAGTTCATAGAATCTGGTAACCAGGCAACCGTGTGACAGTCAAAGAGGATCCAGTACCTGTGTGGTCAAAAGACAAGTGCAGATATCTTTTAATTTGAGATATTATGCCAGTGAGAGGGCAGCTAATGCAAATCCCTGTCTTTGGCTTCAGTGTTGTTCAGCTGATGCAGAGTGCTGGTGAAGAGGCAGGCTTATTCACCCTGCTGTATAAGCGCTAAGTTTTACAGAGAGACTGGAGGATGACAGATTGGTTAGAGTTTTCGTTGTACTCAACTTATCATGAAATCAAGTCCCACATCTCATTTCTCAATCAGAGGAGTCCCAGGGTCATTCATGCCACCATTCCTAAGCCTTCAGTCCTACTCTCCCCGAGCTAAGCACTAGAAGAACCATACATATAGCTAAACCTTCAAAAGCTCTAAGTCGGGGTCCTAAGAATGCCTACCTTGGGTATACTGGGACGCTCCACAAATGATATTGCTGAGAAATTTGAAACTATAAATAGGTTGCATTAGAACCACATGTCCATTGATTCCTGTGGAACAGGCTAGAAAATACATAATCCACTGAAAATATTAAGCACAGGATGCATTCTACTTTGCCCAATTGACTTTCACTTCTGCCTGCTCACCTCGGCCCCTTCTTGCTTGGATGATTCATCTGTATGCTTTGGTCATTGTAAGGCAGCATCCCAAGGCTCTGTACATGACGCTTTTCATAATGAGAGAGCCAGCCCTTACGAGCTGCCCGTTCCTTGGCCTCCAGTGTCTTCAAAGTTAGAGGATTCTTGAGCAGATGTTGAATGGCAGAACACCTGTAAACAGAGACTGTGTTTTCATTTCCCTGCCACCCAGACCTGGATAATCACATAGAAACTACATTAATTACAACACTGTTTGGCCAATGACTTAGGCATATTCTTAGCTAACTCTTACATCTTAATTCAACCCATTTCTATTGATCTACGTATTGCCACGAGGTTGTAGTTTTACTGGTAATGTTCTGATATCTTTCTCCTTCAGTGACTATATGGTGTCTTCTTGACTCTGCCTTCTCTCTCTCTCTCTCTCTCTCTCTCTCTCTCTCTCTCTCTCTCCCTTCCTCCCTCCCTCTCTCTTTCACTCTTTTTCTGTTTGGGTTTCCCACCTGGCTTTACTCTGCTAAGCCATTGGCTGAAACAGCTTTATTCATCAACCAATAAAAGCAACACATATACAAAAGGACATTCTACATCATCTCCCCTTTTCTGTCTAAATAAAAAGGAAGGTTTTAACTTTAACACAATCAAATTACATATAACAAAACAGTTATCAAGCAAGAATTACAGTTACAATATTTAGTTTATTTTTATCTAGCAAAATTAAAGAAAATATTTTATCATCTATCTTTGCGAGTCCAAAGTTTCATATCGAATTTATCTTTTAATATAGATAAAGAACACTGTAATTTTAACTGTCTTCAACTTTATCAAAGACCCCAGAAGAATATAATATTACAAAGCAGGAAGTGCATTGTAAACAACTTTCAAAACTCTAGAATTGACAGAGACATCTTGCTGCCTGGACAGTCACCCAAAGTTCTTCTGTAATGTTGGGGCATCCATCTTCAGCCTACAGGACTATAGTATCTGGCAGACTTTTCTAAGAAGCAGGAAATGTGAAAAACTGTAATGCCTATATTGCAGTTTTTCAGTCACTTTCTTCTGTGTCCTGCAGAATGTCTGGCAGACTCTTTCATGAAGTAGGAACTCTGAAGGACTGTCTAGCCTTCTTTTGGCAATTTAAGCAGTCATTTTTCTGTGGATCCTGCATGTCCAGTTTATACAGCATACCATCAAGCAGTCCCAGCAAGAGCATTTTCTTTCCCAAATGGCTAGCAAACTCAATAAGGAACCTCTTAGATACCCATCAACCTCTTGAAGTAGATTGGTGGTGCTAGAACCAGACATGTCTCACTGTCAAGAAATGTCTAAGTTCTTAAAACATTTTAAATGTCATATTCTGTAGGTCTTTGAAGTGTTGAAGATTATCTACCTAACTGAAATATATCCCTGTATATCTAGAAAACCTAACTAATATAATTAAAAGTTCAATTATTATAGATGACTATCTATAAATCTGTATTTCTTAACTATACATTACATTTTTAAATGAGATGCATAAACATAATACCTTAAATAAGAGTAGAAATATATATTTACAGTTTGACTAAATCAACCTTAAATTTATATCAATAGACCAAAATCAATATTAATATAAAATATTTATCTCTATATCATATCCCCCCTTTTATTTTAGAAATTGTGACCATTAACCATTTATGACCAACCCTTTTAAAATGAAAATAAACATTTACAAATAATCATTTTGGGAATTTGAGCATAGTTTTCTCCAAACTTCTTCCTGCTATTTGTTGGGCAAAGTATTTTTAGAATTCATGGAAATCTTTCAGGGGGCTCTTGTTCCATCAAACCATATTAGCCTGGAAGGAATCCACAGGTTCCCATCCTCTATGGAAACAAAAGCAGAACCTCTTTTCCAAAGTAACATATTCTTAGACTCAAATTTTGAAGTTAAGAAACCTTTAAAGTATGTATGTTGATTTAGTTTAGCAGCCCCAGAATCAAATGTCTCTCTGTAGTCAAAAAATTCAAAGAAAACATAATAATATACATAATCTAGAATTTTTGTGTATTTTTCATCTTTTTGTGGC
>JAQHUG010000218.1:33409-81316 GCA_028555095.1 Dicrostonyx torquatus
CCAGAGCTGGTGCTAAAGGTACCTCTACCATATTAAAGAACTAAGAGAGGCAGAGCCAGCATCAGGGATGCTACAACCACACTGTTTACCATTTTAAAATACTTCCTGTTGGAAAAGATTTTCAAATATGTAATAGGACAGATTCAGACATAAAAGACCTCTAAATGAGACACAGTGTGTTTAAAAAAATGTATGTAGGCTTGGGAGAGAGAAGAAAAAGAGTATAGACGGTTGTTTAAAAAAAAGGTTTAAAAATATAACAAGGTCTTTAAAGAGACAGAGTAAAGATCGTCATAGATTTAAGGAGTAAAAAAAAAATAAGCCACATAAAGATGAAATATACTGAGAGAGAGTCTTGTTATCTATGCTATTGTGTTGTCTTAAATTTTTGACTGCAAATGAGCTAAGTATAGAGAGACATTTCATTGTACAGGCTGTTAAGCTAAGCCAACATATCTATTTTAATTATATCTTGACTTCAAAATTTGGGTCTAAGGATATGTTCTTTTGGAAAAGAGGTTCTGTTTTTATTTCCACAGAGGATAGAAAGCTGTGGATTCCTTACTGGCTAATATGGCTTGATAAAACAAGACCCCCTGATACAATGGCCCAGATGGTCCAATATCCAGGACAGCTTCAGAACTGCAGGCTGAGATGGACCTACCACACAGGATACCCCATAAAAAACCTGAATAACAGTGTCCTCAATCAGGAAGTATTCTAGAAAACAATGCCCAAATTCCATAAATTATTGTTTACAAATGTTTGTTTACATTTAAAGGGGGGATATGCTATAGAGATGAATACATTAGTATGGATTTTGGTTTATTGATACAAATTTAAAGTAAATTTTGTTATAGGTATATTTCTACTCTTGTTTAAGTATTGTGTTTGTGCAGCTCATTTAAAAATGTAATGTATAATTAGGAAATACAGAGTAATAGTCATTTATAATAGTCAGACTTGTAGTCATGCTAGTTAGGTTTTCTAGATATATAAAGACATATTTCAGTTAGATAGATAATCTTCAGCACTTCCAAAAATCTACAAAATATGGCCTTTAAAATGTTTTAAGAACTTACACTTTTCTTGACAGTGAGACATGTCTGCTTCTAGCAGCACCAATTACTTCAAGAGGATGGTGGGCATCGAAGAATCTCCTTATGGAGTTTGCTAGCTATTTGGGCAAGAAATTGCTCTTGCCTGGACATCTTGATGGTATGCTGTGTGAACTGGAGATGCAGGATGCACAGAAAAATGTGGGAGCTGAGAA
This sequence comes from Dicrostonyx torquatus, assembly GCA_028555095.1. Classification (NCBI taxonomy): domain Eukaryota; kingdom Metazoa; phylum Chordata; class Mammalia; order Rodentia; family Cricetidae; genus Dicrostonyx; species Dicrostonyx torquatus. The sequence goes on from JAQHUG010000218.1 coordinate 34,683, forward strand.
TGCAGACCATTTTCCATATTTGTCTGATGTTCAGGGTAGCTGTGAGACTAACTGCTGCACCTTCTGACACAGGAGGTGGTTGCCTAACTCCTTTGATAGTAAAGCAAACCGGTTGTCACCCTGAAAGTGGTCAGGATATGCTAATGCCGTTCTGCTGTAATGCTCCTTCTATTGTAATTCAGAGGTCACCTGAGGAAGAGATGGTTTCATGTCTATGTGAAATAGACATAAGCAAGACTTGACTTAAGTCATTCCCTGCTGCTGAGAAAACAGAATGCAAATGAAGTTTTTGTAACCTTCCCCCCTCAGTTTAAGTTGATATAAAAGCTGTTTGAAAAACAAACGTGGGTGATTTCAGGATCTGAGTGATCACTGAAACTACCTCCCAATACTGTCATGTGAATTGTGCTTTTAATATTCCCATGCAGGTACAATGGTAAAAGATGTTTTATGTTGGGGCTAGACTACAACAGAAAAATGACTACTGAACTTGTCTAAAGAAGGTGAGATGGTCCTTCAGATTTCCTGGTTCATGAAAGAAACTGCCAGTGGGCTGGAGAGATGGGTTAGTGAGTAAGAGCATTGACTGCTCTTCCAGAGGATCTGGGTTCAATTCCCAGCACCCACATGGCAGCTCACAACTGTCTGAAAATCCAGATCCGGGGGATCTGACACCTTTACACCAATGCACATAAAATAAATTAAACCATAAAAATATTTAAAAGAAAAAAAAAAGAATAGAAACTGCCAGACATTCTGCAGGACACAAAAGAAAGCAACTGATGAATTTTGTCATTACAAGGCAAAAAAGATCTTTAAATTTCCTTTTTTATGAAAGTCTGCTGGACACTATGGGCCTGTAGGCTAAAGAGGGATGTCCCAATGGTACACAGGTTCTTCTTCTTCAGGCAGTCCAGGTAGTGAGATGTCTGTTAATTCTAAAACTTTGAAAGTTGCTTACAATATACTTCCTGTTTACTTAGGCAATATTATATACTTCTGTAGTCTTTGGTGGTGTTAAAGAAAAATAGTTATAGATTTCCATAGTTATGATAAAAGAAAATTATATATAAAACTTTAGACTCACAAAGAGATAGATGATAGAATATTTCCCTTAATTTGCTAAATGTAAATGGACTAAATATTGTAACTATAATTCTTGCTTGATAACTGTTTTGTTATATGTTACTATAGTAAAGTTAAAACCTTCCTTTTTATTTAGAAAGAAATGGGAAGATGATATGGGATTCCCCTCTATATCTATGAATATGCTTTATTACCATTGGTTATTAAAGAAGCTGTTTCAGCCAATGGCTTAGTAGAGAAAAGTCAGGCGGGAAATCCAAACAGAGAGATAGAGAGAAGGTAGAGAAAAGGTAGGCAGAGTCCAGGAGACACCATGTAGCTGCTAAAGGAGAAAGGTGCCAGCCGCTATCCAGAACCTTTCTGGTAGGCACAGCTTCATGGTGATACACAAATGAATAGAAATAGGTTAATTTAAGATATGAATTAGTAAAAAAATATGCCTAAACTATTGGGCAAACAGTGTTGTAAGTAGTATAGTTTCTGTGTGATTTATTCAAGTCTGGGTGGCAGGGAATGATGAGGAGTCTCCGCCTACTGAAAAAGATTTTGGTGGAGTAGACACTATATTAAAGTTTCTTAGTGTTACCATATGGGCCTGTTCCCCTCATAATGCCCCCCAAAGGGAAGGTGTCTTACTTTTTTTCCGATTATACCAGTATTCTGATTCTGTCTTTATTAACTGAACTCTTGCCTTTAATGGCCTCAGACCCTGGATATGAAGAGTAGGCATTTCATCCTTGGGGGCAGGTGTCTCTAGTAAATCCCTGTGTAATCCTCTTGGTGTAATTAAGAGGGCATAATACAATTCCTGGTTCCATGGCGGTGGGGAATTTTTTCCAAAGAATTGTTTTGTTGAGAGAGACCACCATTATACACATTTTTAGCCTTTTACCAAAGACCACACAAAATTTCCCAAAGGGAAAGGTAGTAATATTGAAAATCATTAAAAATGAAAGTAAAAAGGAGCTGGAAAAGTATGATCTAAAATGTTGAAATGCTGGAACTTCATCAAACAGCAATGATCTCCATGTGCTAGATGGCAAAGAGTCTTCGTATTTGTACATATTTCTGCTCCTGAGGTGGGAAACTGCCCATGTTTCCCCCGCCCCAAATCCTGCAGTCCTATAAGAAACCTCCAGTCCTAGAGAATCTTGATCCCTTTCTTTCTCTCTCTCTCTCTTTGTGCCGAATGTTGAGTGTTGTGTGTTGCACTGGATCACCTGAAGAAAGGGTGTCACTCCAAGACGGATTTTAGGACCTCTGGCACACAAGAGGAACAGTTTCTGTGAAATGAATCTGAGACAGCAGTGCCTAGGTTTATTTATTGATTGTTACACAAAGGTTGTGTTTTGGGTAAAATAAGTTCCTTATACCAAAGTCCCTGATCTAATCTATGTTTTCTGAAGGAAAACATCACATGCCACCACTTTAGTCCTTAATTGTTTATTGGTTTCAGTACTCAGTAATTTAAGAGCTCCACGTGTGCCAGGGCAGTCTTGAGACCAAAGTCATGTAAAGACTGCAAATTTCCTTTAGAAAAACATCTCTATAGGGAACAGCAATCAATGCTTTCTACAGGGATTCCTCAAGGTCAAAGTACTTCTAGAAAAATCACAATCCATTCTGATGTTTACCCTAGACACAGTGAAAACAGCTACCTCATTCTAATGCTTACCCGAGGTACAATGGTTCTACTAGATTCCTACAACAAGCTTTATGTTAGAATGTTGAAATATTTTAGGAAAAAACATTGAGGAAAAAATCTAAATAAAAATGCTATTTATGCACCAGTAAAATTGTAATACGACATAGTAAATATTCTTTTGAAAAAAAACCTGAGTACTGAAAAGGCTAATACATGCTTTTTAAAATTAAATTAATGAGATCATAAGAAACATTGTACAATGTCAACATATTGTAACTGTTCTGTTAGTCCTCATAAGTAAGAGCAGAGCATCTTGATTTGCCTGGAGAATTTATCAAGACTGATATTTGACTCAGTTTGGATTTATACGGATGGTACCTAACTTCAGGAGTCTAAAGGAATAACACACTATATGTATCTTAATTTTGTAGTATCTAGGGAAATAGAATTCTGAATCAACTTGCCACCCAATGCTGGTAGTGAATGTGTTGCTCCTAGTGGAAACTCCAGTAGTTTTTAATAAAATATTCTGAGAACGAAAGATTTCTGTTATTGGTGCGTGTGTGTATGTAACTGCTGCTTACTTGGTAATTTTTCCCTTACAATGAATATCACAACAGCCAGTGTATGTAGACTTCCACTACCCCTTAAAATCATTCAGCACAAGTCACACAATGCTATATATAATCTCTCGAGGTAACCTTTCTGAGGATTCAGTTACTGTGTTTTCAAAAGCACGAGCTAAGTTCTCAGAAAAGGGCACTGTACCTATTTTAACCCTTCAGAGCTGACTATAACTCAGTTATTGTAAGAAGGAGAAATGTTTCAAGTCCAGAACCTCAACCTATTGCATGACCACTTATTGCCTATCTTGTATCTGACCTAACATCCTTGTGACTAGTAAAAAAAAAAACGCTAACTGACAGAAACTCAAAGGTTAGGGCTGTCATCAGGAAGCAGCAGACGTATATAACAGAAATTTCCCATTTTGCTGTAACTGTGTAATGTTTTCACCAAAGTCTTTGAGAGGCATATTGATTTTATTTAAAAAAATATAAAAACAAAACAACAACAACAACAAAACTCCATGAAATTGTCACCTCGTTGGAACATAGTATTTTGGCTAACTGAAATCTTGTTCCCTAGCCATAACCATCACTGCTTGGCTCCAGGATAAACTCTGTCCAATTCCCTTTAAGTTAAGAGCTACTTTACGATGTTGGAAAAGCAAAAAAAAAAAATAAAAGGAAGTAAATATTCAATAATTGGGCTAAAGTAATCAAGTTGTTCACTTTATCATGCGCAGGCATTACAGGCCTACAATCAATCTGCAATTCAACCTCTGAAAGACAAGGAAAAAGTAGTAGCAGGTGGGTGGCCCGAGAACAGAGGACTCCCCCACAGACCCCTAGTCCGGGTGGAAAGGTGGTTCTGGGGCTGGAGAGATGGCTCAGCCGTTAAAGGCTAGACTCACAACCAAAACTATAATAATTCGGAATGGTGGTTCTGCCACAGGTGTGAGGACTCCCCTCTCCCTGGCACCTACGTCGGCAGTGCGCCTGCGCGCCGTCCTCCCGGGTCCTTCCTGTGTTTGTGTCTGCATCCGGGTTCCCAGGCTTCATAACCGCTCACCGGCTGGAGTCGCTGGCGGGTTGCCGGCTGCGTCAGTTACCGCCGCTCCGGTGTCGTCGGAGGCTGCAGGTTTGCGGGTGAGTTTAAGCGGGGCCCAGCTCCGACGCGGGGCTTGCACGGGGCTCGTTGCCGCTGACCCCCTAGGCACGGTGCGGAGTCGGGCGCGCTTGGGGCGACCCTGCTCGGCGTCGTGAGCCCCGGGTGCTGTCGGCCTCGGTGGGGCCACCCATGGCTTCCAGCGCCTGCCAGCATCGAGTCCTCACGCTGTCCCGGGCTGCTCAGGGCAGGGCAGCCCCGGCCCCGAGCTGTCTGTCCCTATGTGCGCGGGCGGGGCGGGCAGCCTGGGCATCTGCTGCGCGGGGACATCACACCTGCTCGGGTCCGGGGGAGGGTGCTGCAGGAGCTCGGCACACAGGCACACCATGGGTGTGGATTCCCGGGCTGGGCCCCCGGTTAAAGGGCTGTAGAAGTTCCCACCCCGTAGAAACATCAGGGACTTGGCTTCTGACCGTCCCTGGGGATGCTCTGCCCAAATGAATCAGCATCTGCCTGAAGCTTATCGCCAACTTGGCGTTTTTTTAATGCTATCTGCTCACCATGTCAGGGTCACAAAGCATCGACAGTTTCGGTTTCTGATGACTGTAAAACCTGGGAAAGGAGCTTTCTTAAAAATCCGAATAAATGTGGAGAAGAATTTCTCATGAGTGAGGGAGATTCCCTCAGGAATTTTGAAAGCGAACTCTGCCCTCTTAAGAGTAAAAACCACAAACAACTTGGCTACGCTTTTCGGAATGACTTGGTTGAAACTGTTCTCATTTTAGCTCAAGTCTAAGACTCACCGGTGACACTTGTCTCATTAGCGCAAGTGTAAGACTCACCTGTGACTCCTGTCTCATTAGCGCAAGTGTAAGAATCACCTGTGACTCCTGTCTCATTAGCGCAAGTGTAAGACTCACCTGTGACACCTGTCTCATTAGCGCAAGTGTAAGAATCACCTGTGATACTTAATAGGCTCTTGGACTCCGTTTGAGATCTGTTGGAGCAAAGAAGAGGGGCCCAGAGTCTTTTAACAGGCGCCATTAGTTATAATTGGATCAAACATTTAATACATGGGTATTTGTCAGCTACACTTAAAGTTTAGGTCCCTCCAAAACGGCTTTGTAATGTCTGTAGAATTTGAATTAATTTCTACATTGAGAATTGAGAATAATTGCAAATTGAGGAAGTATTAAGTTTATTGGATGACTTTTAACAACAGGGTCTTTATCAAATTTGTTTCTGTGGAGCCTAGGATAGTGTTTAATATAGAGCAAACCCTGGCGAGTGTGATAAACTCTGGGATAACACGGCACCTGGAATAGCTAATGCCTCTCATTACAGTGCCTTTTTCTTCAGTTGTTTGCTGCATATTAGAAGTGAATAAATATCTTATTGTTGGCTATGACAGCCAGCAGTTGTTTGGGATTTTTGGTGGCACTCTGAAGTTATTTTTGATGTTAAATTCTTGGAAGGAGACGGGGTTCAGTTGCTAGGCTGAGTTTTTAAAAACTTTATAATTCTTTCCTACAAATGCTTTGTATCCCGTATTATTACCGTCCAAAGATTCTAGATTACAGTCATCAGACTTTTCGTTGTTTTAGAATTTTAAGTTGTGTTATTAAGAATATCATTTGGTTTCTATGTCTTTGTCATGAGACCGTCCGTTTCCCTTAGCTTAAGCATTTGACTGAGTAGTTCCTGTGAAGTGTGTGGGTACCAAACTGGAATGCTGAAGCCGCCATGTCATTAAAGGGACTGACACATTTAAACATGAAACTAGAAATTTAAAGCTGAGAATTGTGACATTTGGATATAGAACATAGATGTTTTTGGAAGTTATTTTTAAAAAGGAGTAGGCAATAAGAACTAAAATTGCATTATTTTTGTGAAGAATTTTTCACCCAGAGGTCAGCACTTTTCCTCAAGTATGATCTTAATTAAACCCTAAAATATTAAAGCGTGTGTGTAACTAATAATGCGCATTATTTCTGGAATTTATTTAACAAAGGAAATTTGATCATTATGGTATTTATAGGGACAATTCTGGGTTTTGGTCAGTAACTCAAAGGTGCAAAGTCATTGTAGTAGTTGTTGGTCGTTGATGAGTGTTGCTTTCTCCAGGGATGGTTGCTTTGGTTAGTGTATATATTATACTTGTATATAGTAAAGTCTTACATTTTCATTTGAATTCTGCCCTGTCCCTTACCTGCATGACCACAGGCAGGTTGTGTGAGCCCATTTCCTCCTCTGTAATGAAGCATTGTTTTTACTTCACAAGATTGTTATAGGGATTAGCATATGCCTCTAAGTGACCTAACCCGCTGTCCAAAGCATGGATCTTCTTTGACAAAAGAGAATCCTGTTGCTACTATTTCATAAGTGTGGATTGTATTTTTATATGTGCATGTCCTCCTTAAGTACTGTTTCTTCTTATAAATCTTATAAAATGTATTACTCTGGATGTCTGAAAGATGTCTAAAGTACACTGTAATGGGATTTTTCACAGGTTTGAACCTCTTGTGCTAAGAACTTTCATCACCAATAATGAGACTTGTAATTCTTGATAACTATGACTTGGCCAGTGAGTGGGCAGCCAAGTACATCTGCAATTGCATCGTTAAGTTCAAACCTGGACAAGACAGGTATTTTTCACTGGGCTTACCAACAGGTATAGATCATGCTTTCTACTTTATATACTCACGTTATATAAGATTGAGGAAGTAATGGGGCTTTTTTTTTAGTAAAATACTTTTCATTATCATTCTGTATTGCTGAACATATTCGTATATAAAGGCAGAAGTATATATATGCAGTCTATTGCAATATGTATGTATTGAGTCTGTTTGTGTTACAACTCGATATTACCTACGACTCCAAACACTGCGATTTCAGAAAGTACCCGAACTTAAATGATGATTGTAATAGTTCTGTGCCCTTTTCTAGTAATCTTGAGTTTCTAGCACACTGTTTTCATTATTCATATAATTTCATAGCTTAGCTCTTTCATTAGTAACAGGTGAAAGCTAGAGTGCCTTCTGCTACTTCTTGGTTCCGTATTACCTTCTTTATGATCTCTTATCTTGTTAGGCTTTTACTTTTTATTCTTCTGTTATAGAAGTATTCGAGGTGTAAATTTTAAATGCTCATGTTGTTTTATCACATAAATAAACCCAAATGCCAATTACATGTTCTCCTGACTTCAGTTTTCCATGAAGAGTTGCCTCTAAAGAGGATCAGGTAGTATCACTTGATCTTTTGGCATGTCTGTATTGGTAACTCTTGATTTTTTGCAAACTGTGGGAGACCTAGACTCAGAACTTTTAGGGCTTCAAGGCATTCATTCCATATACCTTGAGCTTTGGATTCCTTCCATGCACGAAAGATAAAATAGTAATAATTATCATAGCTTCAATACTGCTCTGGAGCTCAGCCACAGCAGTTGTATGTGCAGATCTTTTGAATGCAATAATTGCCATATGGCTTTAAGCTCTCACTAGTGCTTATTTAAATAGACTAATTTTTCCTGATCTTCCCTACATGCTTTCTAACTGAGTAAAATCTATAGTCATAATTCATTTTACTCACTTCATTTCTGTGAGTTATATTTTTCTAGATGATTTTATTGGCTATTTTGCCATCTCATTTTGTCTAGGACAGAAGGTCTTGGTGAGAATGACAATGGGATGTTTCTGTGAACTGGGCATAGATACTGCATACTCACATCAGCACCCTCATGCTGACTCTGATGGCTCAACACACACACACACACACACACACACACACACACACACACACTATGAATGGCTGATGTTCAGGCTACCTATATTGATCATTTTATCTTAATTATGACACAGAAAAAATAATTTGAGCTGGGGACAGGAAGGCTTCCAAGTACTGCATGTTAGCAGTGGGTGCTAGACATGTTTCTTATGTGTTTAAATTGACAGCTAGTGCACGTTCCAGGGGGAGCCTGGAAGCCCTTTGCTGACATCTCATGTGCTCTCTTTGTTGAGCATTGCTGGTGTTTGTGTTCTTGACTTCCACCACTGCTTCTGAAATTGGAACATGCTCATATGAGGTTAAAGACAACTTCCTGTACATCAGTAATTCTACCACCGAGCACAATTTCTGTATCTTTAAGTGAATATTCTGGGTCTGACTTGCCTGAGAACCTTATTTTCACGGAAATAGACTGCTTATCCAAAGGATAAGCCTGCACTTTCTGGCTTACAGTTTTTGTTTTTTTTTTTTTCCCTCTCATTTTGCTGCCCTATTATTGTATCTGTGTGTGTTTTGGAAAAGGCACACCTAGTTTTAAATCCCTAGTTTTATTGCCATTTGGTACTTGGCAAATTCATTCATCTTTTCATTCCAGTTGTTACATTTCCAATAAGAAAGATCCTGCCTGTTTTTGAGGATTCGAGATTTACATGAGGTAATGTGGGGAAACCCCTGCATAGCATTTAGCCATGGGCTGGGCATGGAGATAATATCCTTGGACGTTTTTCCTCCATCTTTTGTCTGTCTTACAGATTGCTGTGTGGTTGTCAGGATTCCTGCTCTTCATGACTCAGTTGAACTGATCTCTTAGATCATTCTTTTGGCAAGCAGGATTGTAGCCTTTTATTCTTTAGCGCCATACCTTAGAATTACTGAGGTTTTTCTTTATGTCCTGGTTTTGTACTTTGAATCTGTGTCATGAGTTCTCCTCAAACAGCAAAAGGCCTAACATGCTTGGACTCAGAGGAGACAACTGTTTTGAATTACTTACGGTGTTAAGTGCCCATCACAAAGAAATAATGAAATGAATTTCTGTAACAGATTTACTCATATCACCTCTTTCCTTTTTTAACTACATTGATTAAAAGTCTAGAAAGTAAATGAGTTCTTTATCACTGCCATTGGGGCAGTTTCTCACTTAAGCAAAATTCAGATAGCCTTAGATCTAATGACTAAGCTTTCTAGCAGCGGGAGGTCCACGTGCTTCTGGAAATGGAAGAGAAGCATGTGTCTGTATCTTCATGGCAGTTGTCATGTTAGTGGGCTATAGATCTCTAAGTTTGGACTGTGAAATTTAATCCTACGGCTGGACTTTGGCATTACTTATAAGTTCAGATACGCTTAGCCTTAAAGTCCGTTCTTCATCTGCTTTCTGCACCTATGTGGTAGTTTTCATTAAGCCACATTATTTACAGCCACTTGTTATTCTGTCTTCTCAAGTGAGGAACGCTCACTATTCCTGAAACTCCTCACCTCCTTTCTCGTTTCAGCCAGAGAATTTATTTAATCTCTCTAAGTCTACTGCTCCAGAAATACTCATTTTATGGCATTTTTCTTTTTGTTTTGTGATAATACATGACCTAGAAATCCATCCCTCCCAGGTCGGAGAAGACAGGTCACATGCTAATAAGGGTGCCTTTTTCCTTGGGATTATAGTGAAAAACAAAAAGCAAATTTAAAAAACAAAAGAAGGCCCTCTATAAGCTGATAAACTTATCTCTATTGTGTCATGTCATGAAACAGAAACAAAATCGCTTGCTAAATTAATCAAATAATTTATAGTCCCCCTTATAGCATAGCGTGTTTGCTCTGAGGAGATCCTAGCAGTCCTCTCCATTTCAAAGGAGCAGCACTTTTCCTTCTCAGCTGAGCCTTTTAAGTGATACATGGGGAAGAGAAACACGAAGCAGAAGCAGAGGCTCAAGTTGTGCCTCGCTCATGCTACCGCTCATTTTTCTTTTCAGCTAGTGTGGTGTTCACTTTTCTTTTTACCCAGCGTTCATTCTAAAAGGTTTTAGTCTTATAATTTGTAGTAATATTTCAAAATACTGAGAACATTTGAATAGCTTTCCAACTTCCGTTTGTGTTCATGGGTTACCAACCAAATCATGGTGTAAGAAAATTTCAGTGCATCATGGAAAGAAACTATCATGAGCATTAAATCTGTATTTAAGTTGTTTGTCTATTTTGAAATATAGAATGTTACTCATAGAAATTTAAGTATAAATAATTTTACAATACACTTTTAAGTTATTTCAGAAAATGGACACTTTTTCTCTTTTAGGAAGCACTCCTTTAGGATGTTATAAAAAACTAATAGAATATCACAAGAGTGGAAACCTCTCATTTAAGTATGTGAAGACTTTTAACATGGATGAATATGTAGGTAAGATATATTTGAATATGCTATCTGAATATATTTTGAATATTATATATATAATATTTTGAATATTCTGAAACTTTAGAATATGTAATTCCTAGACCCCTTTGTGTACTGCTTTGTTGGTGAAACTAATTATAGCATAGAATAATGGAAGGAATATAAGGCTTGGAATCTGAAAATCTGCATTCCTTCCGCCATTTTCCTATGATGTGCTGTGAGCATCTGTCCAGTCACAAGTCATTCATAATCCATTCTCTCTCCCTCTCCTTTCTCTTTTCCCTGTCCATCTCATCCCCTTCTGCTTCTTTCCTTAAAGTATAATTAAAATTATAGAAAATTAACTGAAACATGTAAAAGTTAATTCATTTAGCTTTTTTTTTTTTAAACAAATAAACTTGTGTTAGCACCCACAGAACATGTGTAATTTGTTGACTTGCTTAACTGGAAGAATCTATGACGGTGCTTAGAAACCCCTTGCTAAACCTAAAATATGAGAAGTATGTTTTCACTGTCTGTATAAGCAATAGCTAAATAGCTATTATGGTTCAGCATATTTTGCATACATGTAGGATGAATGTAAGAGAATTATGGCCACTAGTTAATTCTTTAAAAATATGCAATTATGGGTGTAGCTTACACAATGAAGTTTCACCAGCCTGGCTGCATAACATGACTTTAACAAAGATGTCATGAATATACATGCTAATGTGGAAACTGGAATCTCAAGAGGCCTCAACCCTAGACACAGAATTACAGGCAAGTAAATGCAGAGAGTAGTAGAAATACTCTTCCCAGGGAAGGTTATCTTCTAGTACCACTTATTATTCAGTACCAAATGGTCAGCCCTGAAGACATACATACAAATAACATTATGTATGGACTAAGCAGGTTGTCAGGAATATATAAACACACACACACACACACACACGTACACACTTGTAAAAACAAAGAAAAAGAGGCTATGAATTTAAAAATGTGAGACAGTATTCCTTTGGAGGAAAGGGAAAAGTGAAATTAGGTAATTGTATTGTAATCACACACAAGGGAAAAGTGAAATTAGGTAATTGTATTGTAATCACACACACACACACACACACACACACACAGTGTTAAAAATACAGAAATCAGTACCAGTATTTTTTGTGCACTTTTCAGAAGTATATAGTGACTAAGTGGACTAAACTAGAGTTTCAATGTTTACCTCATAGACCGTCTAACAGCTGTCTGATTTGAGAGAAGTTCTGTGCTTCATATGTTTATCTATAAAATGAGAATGATAGCAGCATTTTCATGTATGTTTACAAAGTAATTGTTAGTGTGTAGATACTTAATGTGACACAGGTATATATACTAAGGATATGTTTTATGCCAACCATTTTAAAATTAATGTATGGAAAAGGTTTTTCTGGGAGTTATATTTTTATTATTAACTTCATATTTAGGACTTCCAAGAAATCATCCTGAGAGCTACCATTCTTATATGTGGAATAACTTTTTTAAGCATGTTGATATAGATCCTAACAATGCTCACATCCTTGATGGGAATGCCGAAGATCTGCAAGCAGAATGTGATGCATTTGAAGAGAAAATAAAAGAAGCCGGAGGAATAGATCTTTTTGTTGGAGGTATGAAAGAAACATTGTTATCATTTTGTCTGCTAATATTTGAAATAATATTAGAAAAAAACACCATTTTTTAATGTAAAGAACACTTGTTAATTGACTGTTACTATCCAATAATAGAAATAAAGTGATTTCAATTTTACTTTATTTTCATTGAAAAGTACAGATAATGTAAGTAAAAATGATCTTAAAATTGCAACAATTAATACATCGTTTAAATTATGCCTGGAGAAGTAGGTCTCCATGCCTGTTAAACTTTTGATTACCTCTAAGGTCAGCAGTTCACCACATCCTGGAAATGCGCTGCTGGGTCATTGTGCTGAGCAAAAGCCTGTTTGTTTATTTCTCTAGCTTCAGCACAGACTATGTAACAGATTAGAGCTGTGTGCATGAGAAATGGGTAGATTTTTATCACATAACTCCAGTTATGCTGAGCTCATTCAAGTTGATTAAGAGTGATGTAGGACTTTGATCACCAGCCTTTAGACAAGTTAAATTCTCCTAGTGCCTTAATACATTCCAAAGGGAATGAACATTTGGTTAACCAAATTCCAAGTAAAAATTAAAATTATGCATTTATGTGCATGTATGTGTGCATAAATGTACTGAAAATTTGTTTCTTTCTAATAGTTATGGCTCTCTATTACCAGAATGAAGCAGCTTGAGAAAGCTGTTGTGTCAGAAAAATGTAAATCAACTACACTGGAATCAAAACCGTTTTTTATGCCAATCTTTAGTATTCTAGTGAAATGCCAGTGCTCTATACTGCCTTTATATATTTTACACCTAATTAATGAGAAAAATTGCACCAGGGGTATTTTAAGGTGGATTCATGGATGAAGTGGCTGAGTATGTTTGCAGTGGTTGGTTGCTGGTGGGATTTGGAATAAAATTTATATATCTGTATCTTCTGTCTCTCTGTATGCCTGGTAAGTTTAGTGAAGTTCATTGTAACTAGATCATGTGCAAGACAGGATTAACTCTTAACTTGCTCAATATTCGTCAAAATTCAGTGTATTATAACATGTTTGAAATGCCTTAGAGTGGTGATCGGCACCTAGCTGACTCAGGGTCACGTGAGTGTTGTTTTCCGTGAGCTGTAGAGGCTAATATAGTGTTGGCCCTGAGTTTATTGAGTTCCCTGAGGTTTTTCCTGAGTTACATTATGGGTGACCAGGCGAAACTGAACGCTTCTCCAAGGAAGTTTTTATCTGTATCAGAGCCAGTGCTGTTCACTTTCTTTTATAGATAGAACTGCTATTTGTCTGATCAAGAATATGTTTGTTATTTTGCATTTTACATAGTCATCCATTTTAAGTAAATCTTGCTAATCTTGCTTTAGTGATTCTATATAATGTGTTCACAGTCTAGCTATGTTCATATGGTTTAGTTTTGAGATAATTACCATATTTATCTGTCAGTATTAAGGCTGAGATGCTAGATGTTTGGGGATGTTTAAACTTAATTTTGTGATTTCCATATCAAAACAAAATTGCTGGACTATACTATTCCTAAATGGTTTATCTTAGTTTTTTCCTTTCAAGAAGCATTTTCACTAATTTACTGTTATGTTGGAAACCTGCCAGATATTAGGGATATTGAGTAGCTTGACTAAAGGAGAGAGAGCATACTGGACGGGATGACAACATCACTGTGCTCTTCTCTGCCTTCTAGAAAGCATGCTTCTGTTTAGTAGGTTTTTAAGGCTGCAACTTTCTCATCCCATATTTCTGGTAGAAACTCATTTTCCATTGCTTTAAATCATTTCTCATTTCTTGTGCTTTTGATCTGTTTCCTCAAAGTAATAAACACCACTTCTCCCTTCTAAGTGAATGGGATATTAGTTACAATTACGCCTGTCACTGACTTATTGTCGCTTTTTAAACCACCTTTATCTTAAGCTTCCTATAGTTATTTCTTTATTATCTCCCAAAGCAGAAAACATTCTAAAGAAAATTCTTTCCCTCTTTCATTAACATCTTCACTGGAGTCTGATGATTGAGAGCCTGACCTTTTTTATGTACTGCGCGGGGAATGCACTTTCTGTGCACAGAGAGAGGAAGTAGCGTGTGCTTCGTTTTCCTATTGGAGTAATGGTTGTTGAACACATACTTGTTCTTGAAAGAATCTCGTTTGATTCTTTGCATTTCTTGATCTGGGTAATTATCTTTGAAATTTTTAAGATGAGGCTTGGTATCTGGGTCTTACCACTTACCCTTCTTTTGTTCCAGGGTTTGGTTAATAAAAACACTAAGAACTGCCAAATGGGATCAAAATGTCAGCTTTATTAAAGGTAAAGTTGGAATAGAGATTGTAGGTTGGGCTTGAAGCCAGTGTTTTCCCCTCCACTGTGAACCCGGCTAGGACTAGAAGAGCCTAAGAGCATACTTTTGTGCTGTTCTTCCCAGCAAGTTAGATGGATTCCTTTCCCTGGGTAGAGAAGAGAAAGGAGGAAAGAAATACACTGAGGGCTCTCAGTCTCTGAAGGCAGATATGGTGAGAAAGGTAAGGTGTATCCTGAGTTTCTGAAGAGTCCTCAGTAGCAAGGAACACAACAGTGGGATTTTGCACATAAAACTTAACTGTAATAGCTTCTTAAAATTTTGATATTTTATTTAAAAAATTTAAAAGGCAGTAGGGAGAACTTCCTTATTTTTTAGTCATTGAAGTCTTGGCTTAGTAACGGGATAACTCATGGAAGGGGACTAGTAATGTGTTAATTGGAGCGATTCTGATATAATTCACAAAACCTAGGAGAAGGGTCAAACATTGGAAAACGCCAAAGAACCTCAGCTCTCAAAAGCAGAAGCTCATTAACTGGCAGCTGTTTGTCCCTTGTTTGCAGTTCCTTTGTTTCCCTTCACCAGATAAGAGCTGGCTCTAGAGAGTGATTTCCATTGCTTCAGCTTGGAGTCCTTTCCTGTAGCCCACCCTCACTCAGTATAACAGGGACATAAGAAACTGCCTTTGAGACCCACTCCAACCCCCGATCCCTGCAACCTATTGTGAGGAGTGGAGCAGGAGAGGTGTAGCTGGGAGAAATGACTGAGCCAACCAAGGAAGAGTATCATGCATTAATTCATCAGCTGTGATTTATTGAATGCCTCATGTGTGTAATTTTTTTTTTTTGAGTGATAGATTGAGGCACACAAAAGCCTTGTTCAGAGGAAGCTTACAAACTACCCACAGAACTACAGGAACAAAGCAAGGGTAATACCATAATCCCACCAGTGAGTTCTTGAGCTGATGCTGGTATCCTAATGTAGGTTTGAAGGCCAAAAGAGTTATTACTTGAACTTGAAGCAGTATGAGTCACAGTCTCTGTGCTAGTTGTGGCGGGAAGCCAGTGTGGAGCTCCTTCTCTGTCGGTACCTTTGACCAGAATCCTAGGTCGGCCATATGCTTCTCAGTGGTCTGGGTCACCACAAAGAACGTTGACATGGGCCATTGAAGACTTCTGATTTGTTTTCTGAAGCTTTTATATTCCCAGCTCTATGGTTTCTTCTTTCTCAGATAAAGGGGAAACTGTTAATACATGTATGTATTACATATATGTGCATGTAAAATATATACGTTACATATATACACACACACATATTTATATATATGTAATAGTGCATTTTTAGCCCCAAAAGTAAAGCAGTAATTTGGAAAACATAGTGAGAAAGGTTTAAGTGCATTAGAACATACTAGGAAAAGGTCTATACTTAGTACTGGAAACAGTCTTTGAATATTAACCATATTAAAGTCCTTCTTCAAAATGTACTTCCACACATTGGTCATTGACAGATTGTTGTGTTTTAGAACATTTTGCTTTATACTGTATTCATTTTTCTTAATTCTTCAAAACTAGATTATAGCTTGCTACATTTTTCATGGCTTGAGAAACTTACAGTTGTATAGCAAGTGTCTGTGAAATACTCTTGTTGTCTCATTAAACATGTGCAATATCAATGCAAAATACTTTGTTTTTATTGAAGTTTCTGTAAGTCTAACAACTAATACAGGAGTATTATAAAATTTGATTTTTTTAAAGGTTTTTTGATTTTATGAAGGGAATTACCTCCAATTGTCTTCAAATCAGGAATACTGCATTCTTTTCTATACTTTGGAAGCCATCTTAGAATAATAGCGGATGTGTATAGGTCACTTTGGTTGTTACCTGTATGTCATGAAATCAATGCAGCCAGTACCATCCTGCATTCCCTTCCTGCACTATTAAGGAAATGAAATGTAACAGAAAAGACCTTGCATGACTGCTAGTAAAGCTAAGTGTGGTTTTATGCATTTTGTTCGTTTGGTTTTATTTTAGGGATGTGTGTGTGTTAGATTAGAGCTTAAAATCAAGAAAGCATGAAAAACTGATATCCAAGGTATTATACAATCTGTATATTGTCTTATGAGGAAACAAAACTAAGTGGGCACAGTGGTTACTGCCTCACCTAAACATGAATTCAATGAAGCAAAGTGAGAGTATAAAGACCACCGACTAGTAGTCAGAAGGCCAAGATATGAGTGTATCTTGTTGTTCACTAAACTGTGGTCCTGATGTGCTGGCTATTTATTTATTTATTTATTGCTCATCAGTTTATGTGTTAGCAGAAAGGTGGTAATGAGGGAAGCATCCATGTTTAATCTTACTAGGTCACAAGATTACCTCCTGTTATCTGTTGTGAAAATGCTTTATAAGCCTATAGTGTTATGTGATGCTTCCCTGCTATTGCTAGAACTGTTATTTCATGCTGTGTATACCGCACATATGGAAATAGTAAATGAAATATAGAAACAAATAATTTTAATTCAATATTAGAAATTCACCTCTAAAAGAAGGTAAGTGTGTTTATGGTTATTTCTTTGCCTTTATACCTGTTGAAACTTGAGAAAATATGTTTACTATATGTTGGAAACCTTTGTTTCTTTCATGTTTATATGAGTGAATATATCTGTTTTGAAAGGAATAGGTCCAGATGGTCATATTGCTTTCAATGAGCCAGGATCCAGTTTAGTCTCAAGAACAAGATTAAAGACCCTAGCTATGGACACCATTTTGGCAAATGCTAAATATTTTGATGGAGACTTATCAAAAGTACCAACCATGGCTTTAACTGTTGGTGTGGGGACAGTAATGGATGCTAGGGAGGTAAGAAATGTTCTTTGATCATTTTTCTTTGATGTTAAACTTATGGTGTTAAATATTTTAGATTAGGTTTTCAATAAAAATGCTTGTTTCCAGCATCTAACTTATGTTGTGCTCATTAACCTGCAAAGAATCAACTTAAGTCTGCAGTTACAAACCAAGCCCCAGGATCCACCCATCCTTCTGCCCAGGCATGCTTCAGTTCGAGCTCTTAAAGTCTGTGATTTGCTGCCATTGCAATAGTCTTGTGAAAGGGCAGGTAGGACAGTGGTGCAGAACAAATGCCCTGCATAGTTTTGCAGCACATGGGATTGATTAGAGTGCTTCATGACTATACTTAGGAGGACTGGCTGCATTGGTTTCCTGCAGTTCAATCCCTGAGACCCATATACTTGAAGGAGAAAGCACACACACAAATAAGTAAACCATTTAATATTTTTTAAAAGAAGCATTATAGAGATCTAGCTGCCTTCTGAGGACTTCTGTGAGATCCTTGGCATGCTGGTGACCAAACAAACTTTCATTACTGACCAGTGTTCCAGAGATTAGAAAAGACCTGAGATAGCCAGTGATGTGTATGTCTTAGTGCATGTAGTACACACACATTTCATTTCGCTTGTTTCTGTAACAAATACTTCATTCTTTTGAAAATACTCTAACAATGTCCAGCAAGGAAAATGTATTTATTAATATTTTGCTTATCTTACGTCAAATTAATTTTTGTTGTAAAAGACGGTTTTAGGTAAGGTGATACATTCAACTTAAGATTCACCTTCACATAGAAAATCATTTTGAATTATGATTTTAAAAAGAAATAGAATACCTTGATCGATTCATCTTTCATTTTCTGTAATTTAGAATACCTAGTCATAAAATACTCATAAATAATATAATTTTTTATTTTAAATACTTTAGAACTGCAATCATTTTAATGTTTAATAATGTAATAGTAAAAAAGTAAAATAATCCAAGTTTTTAAATTCTATCATCCACTACAAGCATCTCATAAGCATACCAATTCAATGCTCATCTTTAAAGTTTTATGGTTAGTTCTAATTAAAAAGAGAATAATAGACTCTAATACTGTGTTCATGTAGGCACATATCCTCAGTTGTGGGAGAATAGCTGAAAGATTGTAAGATTCTTGCTTGACACTTGCATATTTCTTGAATTAGTTCACAAGTGCTGAGAAATTTAAAAACCAGGGCCTTGCAATTTCTGTAATTTCCAAGAGTATCATGTGCTTTAAAGCCAGTGTCTGTCTTTCAGCAGATCTGAATTCTTAAATTCAGTAATTTGTGTTTGGAACCACTTTAAAGATCATCACATCCATTAGGTGAAAGTACAGGCTTCTCTAGCCAGCTTTTACATAAAGCCCTTGCTTTTCTAATGTAAGATATTTCTTAACTGAACTAGAGAGATTTGTGGTGTTAGCCCCGATCATATAAATTTGTTGAAGACACATACTTTTGTTCCCCCCAGACATGTCTTTTCCATATCAGTACTAAAGTGTTAACTCTAGTCTTCACTTTCGTGTTATTACAGACCTTCCTACTTCTTTTAATTAACAAGTGACACTCTGGATTCTGCAGGTGATGATCCTTATAACAGGTGCACACAAGGCATTTGCCCTGTACAAAGCCATCGAGGAGGGAGTCAATCACATGTGGACTGTTTCAGCTTTCCAACAGCATCCCCGAACAATTTTTGTATGTGATGAAGATGCTACTTTAGAATTAAGAGTTAAAACTGTGAAATACTTTAAAGGTGAGCATTGAACTAGTATGTGTCGAGATGCTTGTAGTGGGTGACAATTCAATGACTGGATGTTAATCTTACAGTTCAGCTTGTTGAAACTTGGCATTGTGCTAACACACCAAGCAGGTTTTTCAAGGAATAAAACTTCTTATTGAATATTCAAGACTAAATAACTCAGTAGTGTCCTTTCTGGTTTTTTTTTTTTTTTTTGTAACAATTGAAGTCTACCTTATCCTTCTAACTGTGACCTAATCCATGGTTAAAAAGCATCACCTGCTATCCTGTCTAAGCTTCCTGATGTCAGACAAATCCATTCTGGGATGTTACAGTTGATATTATAGGGGTATACTTTAAAACAGTATGATATCAATAGCAAAGCAACAACTTTGGTTGCTTAGACTTCTACATGTAAATTTTCTGTAGTCTGGTTATTTTCATATTTTATTTGTAGTGGGATTTATATAGGAAAATACTCGTGACAATAATGAACACTTTAGGTGGCTTCAGAGAGCATTTATACCACACTAAGCTTAGTGTTTCCTGATTATGAGTGAACTCATACGCAAGCTCAAACACATAAAGTGTAGAGGACTTGTTTAGAGCAGTTGGGTATTGAATATTAATTTAAGTCAGTGGTTCATAAAATATATAGTATATTTGACAATTCTTGGACATGGATGAATATACACTTTTGTTGTAACTTTGATTAACAAGTGTTAGAAAATATATATTACATAAATCTTGCTGAAAGAAAGGGTAACAAAGCCACTGTATTTTATTGACTACAACTTGACTGAAATCTTAAATTGGGTGGCAGTGCTTATCTGGTTTCTTTTTCTTGGTAGTACTTAAAATAGACTTTTGGCATATAGTCAAGATAATTTTATGGCTGGTCACCACAGCTTGAACTGTATTAAAAGGTCACAGCATTAGGAAAGTTGAGAACCACTGCTCTAGATGATCATCTACAAAATGGCACATGTAAGTCACATGGCTTACCTTTGGTGTCTCCTCTACTTTGGGGCCTTGTGATGTTCGAGGTGCTGACTGAATTTTGAAGCGAGCTGTGAGAACTCAACCTTCCCATTTTCAGTTGCTCCAGAGAATGAAATGCTGCTCCATCCCTTATTTGAAGATGCTTCTTTGGGTTTTTCTGTTATTGGACTACTTCCCAATGCCATTTGCTAGTTCTCTTGAAGTCATCTTCCACAATGTGTAGATTTTAGAGTGCTTTTCTTGGCCTCCTAAACAAGGACCATGCACTTCTAGTACTTTTCTCTAAAATCCAATACCCAGTTTTCTGAAGAACCTCAACACCTTCCCTACAGTTTTTTGTGTGTAATGACCTGGAAAAGTTCTTTGCTTTCCAAACTATGAAACTCTTATTTAGCTCACTGATTGTGTCAGACACTCTTGTAAGGGCAGTGTAACTCGGAGAAGAGCTTTAATGACTCACAAGCACACTTACCCATTAGAACATAAATTTTTAAATGTACCTACATTTAAATGTTTTATTTCCACTTGAAATATGCATACTAACTATAATGATTTTTAAAGTCTACTTAAATTTAGAACCTAAGTTTCAGTCCCAAATCATTTAAACCAGGTATCTCCATTGTGTTGATAAATATCTTTAGTAGGTTATGGGTAAGCTTGTAATTACCCAGTTCTGTAAATACATTGCAAAGTCTATACAGAGGCTGGGGACATGGCTTAGCTGGAAATGCGCCTGCTTTACAATTGTAAAGAACCATGTATGGATCCCCCAGGAGCTACATCAAAAGGCATGGTGGTGCATGCCTGTTACCCCGGGACTGGGCATCAGACACAAGATCTCTGGAACTTGCTGAACTTCCTCCCAGTGAATGATCTTCCTAAACAGTGAGGTGCAGTGATAAAGGACAGACTTTGACTCTTGGCACCCATACACATATGCAAATATGTTAACACATGCAATGCCCCCCAAAAAGAAAAAATATATAGAGTAGTATTTTGGAGGACAGGGCTGTCTTATGACAGTTCTGGATCCCTTGTCATCAACTAGAGCAACTGCCTTAAAATAAAACATAAACTTCTAGATAATGAATTAACCAATCATATTCAAATTCACCAGCCTGCCATTCTGACCTTCAAGTCGAGAACTGAAACTGCACTGGGACTCCAGTAGCTGTACTGTTCTAGACCTGCACTGATTTATAAGTTGTATTTCTTCAACAGTTTTGGTGTAGAACCTGTCATAAGAATGAAATATTGTAGCATATAAATCTTAAGTAAAAGTTCAAAATTAGCAAAAATATAACTGGAATTGTTTTTATTTTCTTTAAGGTTTAATGCATGTGCACAATAAACTTGTGGATCCACTATACAGTATGAAAGAAGAAAACTGAAGGAAACTGAAGCAAAATTCTGCTTGGAAAAGAACCTTTTCTTACTAGATGAGAGCTTATGCAATACGATAAAAATGGGGAAATATAAAAACATTTAAATAGAAAAAAGAACAGCGTGTGTTAAACATTCCATATTTAGAATATGTCTGTTTTACACTAGGGTCTAGAACCAAGTGGATCCCCAAACTGGTGGGCATTTATAAAATATCGAAGCTATATAGCTATCTATAAACAGCATAGCAGTGAAATGTCTGCATTTAAGAGATTCTTCACAGGTAATGTCAGTAACTTAATCTCTTTGACTTATTTACAAGAAGACACTCCAACCCTTTCCAGTGTCATAGAAGCCTTCACTTTTGGAATGTATTTTTTGTGCATCACACACATGCTTTTGCCTGTAGTTGCCTTAGTCATCTTTCTGCAGTGGTTCTGGACGTCAGAAGTCCTGCCATTCATTAACCAAGGAAATCTGAAGAGATGACAGTGTCCCGCAGTAGTTTACATCCTTTCAGAAAGGGTCTGTAAGTGCATGCTTCTATGCACCTTCTTATGGAGGACTTTTTTACACAGATGCTTATTTTTATTTAATGACTTGGATCAGTGCCCTTAATATTGGCAAGTATTAGCTTTATACTTAGCTGTAAGGAATTCCTTTTGAAGAACAATTTCTGATTATTGTTACATTTTATAAATCATCCTTATATATGTCTAAAGAAATAATTACTGTAAACGTTTAAATTGCAAAAACTTGTATAATTGAGTTGGAAATAAAAATATTGTTTTCTATCTTTAATTCAAATTTACAATAAAAGAAGTATCTAATTTTGTTTCTAAATGTGAAATAACATTCATTGGGAGATTCAGTTAGTTCATGGTACCCATGACACTGCATTTGCTTCTAATTTACCATCATGTAGTTAGGAAACTAAAAAGATACTTGTTTGTTTTTTACTCTTTTAGATTTTTGCTCTTTGGGGGCCTCACCACCCAGCTCCCAGATAAATCACACACAGAGTCTTATTATTCTTATGAATGCAGGGCCTTAGCATGGCTTGTTTCTAGCCAGCTTTTCTTAAATTATCCCATCTACCTTTTTCTCTAGGCTTTTGCTTTTTCTTACTCCTGTAATCTTACGTTCACTCTTACTCTGTGGATGGCTGGGTGACTGGCCCCTTCTTTTCTTGCTCCTTTCTCCCAGATTTCTCCTATTTATACTGCCTGCCTGCCATCCTCACCTGTCCTTTCTCCTGCCTGACCATCAGGTGTTAACAAATGCAGCATAAACAAAACAACACATTTTACATCATTAAACAAATGCTCCCCAGCATAAACAAATGTGACACCTCAAAATAATATTCCACAACAGACAATACCAAAGAAGAAATGAGGCTGGAGAGCTGGCTGAGCAATTGAGAGCGCTTGTTGCTCTTGCAGAGGACCACGGTCTAGTCCCCAGCACCCAGATGATGGCACACCCATTGTTGCTCAAGTTCTAAAGAATTCTCTAATGCCTTTATTTGGACCCACAAGGGCACCCGACACACAAGTTGTTCGTACGTACATACATAAATGCAAAACATTAATACACTCACAAAATAATGGTCCTTTAGTACCCAATGACCTTAACAACCTTGTTCCTGTGTACAAAAGTAAATCCATTTAAAGAAAAATATATATTTGGAAGATACCGAGGCATGGGAATATGAAGGTGTTATAAAAGTTGCTGCAAGCTGGGAAGCCCTGTACAAAGGGGTTTCCCATGAGTCCAAAGCACTTAAAATATTCTCAAACCTATTCAGACTCAGCATTATTATCTGTCTTCTGAACTTCAAATAATTTTGAGGAACACAAAATTACAGATTATACTAAAATTTTCTAAATCCCTTTGGCCTCCCTGCTTGCTTAAAACTGGTAGCACCATTCATTCAGGCGCCCCACCAAGTTACCCTTAACAGTGTTCTTCCTCTGTCACCCTCCTCTCTGTCTTTCTATACTACACATCTGAGTCACAGTGCAGTTACCTCCTCACTGCTTGGACAAAATACTTGTAGAAACATAGTATGTTCAAAAGGACCCCATGTCCTTAACACATTTTAACTAACCAGTCAATCAGTAGCATCCTGTACCAATGATTTTGGCTGTACAGCATTGTAGTGAAAAGTTAAGTCTCTTTTGATGTATCATTACTTCCATGTGCCAAAGACCTAAAATGAATCGCCTTTATTATATAGCTCTGATGGTGTCTGATACAGTCATGTCCTCAAGTGCCTCAGCACGTCTCTAGCCATTGTAGCTTCCTAACTTAACATGGGGTACTATTAAAGAGTGTAGAAGTCTATTGACATTTCATATAAAGCAAAAATCTTTGAAGAAATCATTACTTGAGTTCCATCTGTCACCTGTGAATATAAACGGCAACATCTTACCCTCTACTGTTGCCTCGATTCAAAGTTACAGTCTATGGCAGCACAGTGGCCAACCCATGCCGAGCTTAATGCAACAGTTTTTAATCATACAACTATACACATTTTTATGATATTAGAATGCAGGGGAATCCATTCAAGGCATAAAACTCAAGATTAACATTGGAAAATGACCATGGGGCAACAGATAAGCTTATGCTAAAAAATAAGACTAAAATAACATTTTCCATATATTACAAGTAAGACTAATTCTAGAATTATGGATTAAAGGGGAATAAACAGCCCAAATAAAAAGTTCAGATGGTACACTACAGATATGGTATATTAGGACACACATGCTTCAACTTTGGACTTTCCTTTAGCAATAATGCAGGAACAGAACATTTGTTGTTTTTTTTGAGACAGTTTGTAGCTTTGGAGCCTGTTCTGGAACTAGCTCTTGTAGACCAGGCTGACCTTGAATTCAATGATCTGCCTGCCTCTGCAGGCCTAGTGCTGGGATTAAAGGCGTGCGCCACCACCACCTGGCAGAACAACCTTTTTTAAACAACTGGATTGTCTTAGTTTCAAATATATTGCCAGTTTAAAAACACTATTGTGGAAATTTAAACCTACTGAATCTAGATGGGAGATTTCTAAAATTAGCTACTAAATCCTTGCATTAATATTCTGTCAAAATGCTAAGATTCATCAATATCCTTTTTCTTACAAGGTTTGCCATGGTTAAAACAGAAAATAAAACCCAACATGAGGACTCTTTCTTGTAGTAATGTATTTGTTGGTTTGTTTGCTGTAACTGAACAGGAAACTAAGTCATTTACTAGTTGTGTCATTTTAGGATAGTATTTAAGTAATAGTTGTAATAGTTACTACTTTATTATCAGCTGGTCATACTAACAAATGTCTGTTGTATTGCATGAATGCATTTTGAATGTCAGAAATAAGATAGGGCCTTACCTTCAACTTAGATGTATAACATAAGCCATTTAGTTTCATAAATGTTTGATTAAATATATAAGCATGAAAAGCCATAACAAGTGTCTGGTAACATGTTGACTTTTTTTTAAATTATCTTCTTTTTTTAAAAAATTATTTTACAGCCGGGCAGTGGTGGCGCACGCCTTTAATCCCAGCACTCGGAAGGCAGAGGCAGGTGGATCTTTGTGAGTTCGAGACCAGCCTGGTCTACAAGAGCTAGTTCCAGCGCAGGCTCCAAAGCCACAAAGAAACCCTGTCTCGAAAAACCAAAAAAAAAAAAAAAAAATTATTTTACATAGTAATTCCAGTTCCCTCTCCCTTCCCTCCTTATGCTCCTCCCATTCCACTCCCCCATCCACTCAGAATAAGGCCTCCCATGGGGCGTCAACTGTCATTATCTCCTGAGGCAGGACCAAGCCCTTTCCCCTGTATCTAGGTTGAGCAAGGTATCTTTCCAAAGAGAATGGGTTCCAAAGAGTCAGTTCATGCACTAGGGATAAATACTGGTTCCATTGCCAGTGGCTCCACAAATGCCCAAGCCACAGAACTGTCACCCACATCCAGAGGACCTAGTTTGGCCCTATACTGTTTCCCTTTTCTTTTTTGGCTTTTCAAGACAGTTTCTTTGTAGCATCCCTGGCTGTCCTAGAACTAGTTTTTGTAAACAAGGCAGGTCCTGAACTCACAGAGATCTGCCTGCCTCTGCCTTCCGAGTGCTGGGATTAAAGGCAGGCGCCACTGCCTTTTTTTTTTTTTAAGAGAGTGGGTTTTTCTGTGTAACAGTTGTAGACCAGGCTGACCTCAAACTCAAAGATACGCCTGCCTGTGCCTCTGAGTGCTGGGATTAAAGGCGTGTGCCACCGCCACCCAGAAGAGTTTTTTTAAATTGATTTTCATATATATCAGTGTTTGGGTTAAAAAGTATGATGCAGGATAATTTTGGAAAGGTTTTAATTGAACTAGATAGAATTAGAGGTCCTTTTAATATCGATAAACTAGACAATGTAAAACATGCCTGTTATCTCAACAATGGGAAGGCTACGGCAGGTTTGTCACGAATTTGAGGTAAATATGAACTATGTATGAATCCTGGGCTAGCCAGGGCTACATGGCACGATCCTGTCTCAAAACACTAAGAACTTAAAAAAAAAAAAAAACAGAAAAAGAAAAGAAAAAGCAAAAAACAAGTAGAAAAAAGCAAGAAAAAAATATTTAAAATTGACAGAGTAAATGTATAATATGCGCTCTTAAATATGTAAAATATATTAACTGATGTGGGATTCCCCTCTATATGATGTGAATCCCACTGGTTAATAAAGAAACTGTCTTGGGCCTGCACAGAGAATAGAGATGTGTGTGTGTGTGGAGGGGAACTAAAGCTTAATGTTGGGAGAAGGAAGGCGGAGTTAAAGAGAATCCACGTAGCCTTGCTGGAGACAAACGCTGGGAACTTTACCTGGTAAGCCATAGCCACGTGGCGATACACAGATTACTAGAAATGGGTTAAATTAAGATGTAAGTGTTAGCCATTAAGAAGCAAGAACTAATGGGGTCAAGCAGTGTTTTAAATAATATAGCTTCTGTGTGATTATTTTGGTCTGAGCTGCCCAGCAGCCGGGAACCAGTAAGTGGTCTCTCCTTTCAACAATTAACCTCTTAATTTTCAGAGGCAGTACTAACAATCTCAACTGAGTAGTGGAACATAAAAGGCCTAGGCAATGTAACACACATTCTACCTCTTTTCTTCCAGGAGGTCAAAGTTGAAGAGCCTAAAAGTAATAAACATTTCATAGTTTTCATTCTGTTGTCAATGCAAATAAGAAGAAAAAGAGAAAACACCCACTTTCATGACTCATTTATTAGGCTGGGTTTTCAGAACTTTTATGAAAGCATCTTTTGGAATTTCAATGTTGCCAATCTTCCTAAGCTTTTTCTTCCCTTCTGCTTGTCTCTTCAAAAGTTTCATTTTTCTGGTAATATCTCCACCATACTGAAAAATAAATAATCCAAATTGGTTCAAAGGAAATGATTATATAATTACATCAAGGAACAACACAACCATAATCATATCACTATGACATCATTTGACTCCTCCTCAAAAACTGATGTTATTATTTATTTAAGCTAAGCATATAACATAGCTACAATCTCATAGAGATACTCTCAGCAGCAGACCTGTGTCAGAAACTTTACCAGGCACTTAGTAAAAGAAGTACTTTGTTTAGCAACAACGAAGATTTTTTTTACAAAAAAAAAATCAAAAATTAATGTAGCAAGGTAAATGTCAATTGTCACTCTTCCAAGTGTGAGAGTCACTATAAACCTTTCCTATGTATAACATTATGTTAGTAACATAAAATTCTTTTATATGGTATTGCATAAGAAAAGAGAAAATGAGAGGTATTTTTAAATGTCTTTAAAATGATGCTAATATGGTTAGGTAGAAATTTACTCTTTTAAAACAAAACTTGAAAATGAAATATACGGTACATAAAAACTAAAATAGAAACAAATTTATAACCCCACTGATTTTAAACCCATTAAATATAGTAAAGTTAAAAATATATATACATACACATTTGGCCAAAACATTTTTTCTATATGCTTTCACACTGTAAAAGAAGAATTCTGTTTAGGTTGAAAATTTATTACACAGTTCAAACATATGTGATTTCTATACACAAATCTCCTTTTAAAATATGATAGTGTTTAATGATAGTGTTCTTTAAACAAAGTTTATTTATATAATAATTAGCTCAAATGTTCTTGTATTTCTTCTCATATACTGATTTTAAGATGCAAAAGGTCCACTTTAACATCAGCATATTCTATGGTAAGAAAGGTGCAGGTTTGTAGTATGCCTGAGTAGAAATACAAGCATCTGTGACTTTAATAAAGAGAATTACATTATTCCCAGCTCAGCCCAGAAATATTCTAAAGAGGGTACCTTTTAAATAGTTAAATCATCACACTGCTGGCCTGACTGCCAGTGGACAGTGACTAGTGAAGGATTTATTAATAAATGTATGTTTTATACAGCCATTCTCAGGACAAACTATTGTTATGTATCTAATCAACTATATAACTGTTACTATGACACAGATCAACACTAATTTTCAAAATTATCTCTTTTTTTGAAAATGCATTTTCAAAACAATTTATGTGCTAACTGCTCTATTTTCTGCCAAATTTCAGGATTTTCTAAGATACTGAATAACTAAAATAAAATAGTGTTTAAAATGAAATTATTCCCGTAATGGACATACATTTTATATAATCTATATCAAAACGGCAGTTCTAGTTCACGAGTACTGACGAATTAGGTTTACGTTAAGCTAGAATTAAGTAGCAATTCCCAATTTGTCTTAACGGAAACGTGTTTCTAACTTCTAGGGTCTTTAGGCCCTAATAGCTGGCAAGAGAAGTGCTGCCCCATAAGTCTGCTATCATCCACAAAGCCAGCGTCCATATGTACTGTAAACCAATAAGGGACCTGGTCTAGAAAACAAAACCTAACATGTTATTTATAATCTTTCCCAATTTAGTGCTTCAGAGAAAATATCTTATTATTTCCTTAGGTTCTGTTCCTATCACTTACAATCTACTTGAACAAATTATAAGCCATTGAATGAAACCTTACAGAAATTCAATGGAAATAAGCAGAAATTCTTTAATAAACCTTCATAAATTGTATCAACTGTAAGTAGCAAAGCTCAATGTAAGTACATTGTCGAACATCAGTGGAAGAGTCAGAATATTCTATCATCTCACGCTCTACAAGAATAAAGCGTAGCCAAGATTAAAACTTTCACTGTCTTCTGGGCACAGTTCTAAAGCCAGCCTTGGACAAAAATGCTCTTCAACTCACGTTTCTCTTGCAATTACTTTGCTTCCAATAGCAGCTTGGATTGCTATCTCAAACAGCTGTCTGGGAAGAGAATCCTTTAGACGTTCACATATGGTTTTACCAACAGTGTATGCTTTCTCTCTGAGACAGAACAAAAGATAGCTATACTAAATATCTTTATAGTTCATGTGCAGTAATTAACTAATAAGAGTAAAGTAGGTTTTAAGTGATTCAAATAGAACTCAACACTTAGTAGGCATTTTTCTATAACTAGGTATTAATCTATACAGACTTATAATTGCATTGATGAAAAATAAATTAATTAAAAAGATAAAAACAAAAAATTGCATTGATATGGCATAATTTCTAATAGTCTGCTAGTTTGTAAACATGTGTACTTGACTTCATTATCATGGATGATTTTTATAAATATGAAAATCTTTTTGTTCTAAATCCTAAAACCATCACTATAAAGATTAAAAACATTTTCTTGTACATTAACACAGTAAGGGAAAATTATTTACATGATAATTCTACTTTGGCTATGATAACTCTATATTCTATATTTAGTAATAGGGAAAGGGCAATGTAAAAAACAGAAGAAAAATTAGTAGATTAAAATCTATTTTAATTATCTTTCAAAGTTTTAAAAACTGTATCTGCTCCAGTAAGAAATGAAGAGCCAACAACCAAACAAAAACACCCAAAGTGAGCATGCTCAGTCTTCTTACCTATGCACCACAGTCACTAGCTCTTCCACGATATTCCCATTCAGGAGAATATCCATTTTTATAAGTTCTGCAGTCTGGTAACCTGCATCTTCATAATCAAAACTAATGAGAACAAAAAGAACAACGGTAAAATGATCCTATAAATTAAATCATATAAACACTCAACAAATTCCTTTTTCTTACATATTCTTTAGCTGTCCTCCCCTGAAGAAAACCTGATTAAAATATTAGCACACATAAAGTTTCATTCAATGAATGTATAACGTCCATAGCAAAAAACCAAATGTATCAGTCTTCATTTATGAAATTAAGGTCAAAGTATAGGAACTATAAATCACTAGGAGAAGGAAAAGGAACTGGATAAGGTAAACTAGGAAAAACCAACCACCAAAAACAAATGTCAGCTCCTTCTATTGTTGCCAACAGCTGGCAAAATTTGGCTAACACTATTTTAATGGTTCATTATTAGTTTTCTGTTACCACTGACAACAAGAGCAATAGAAACAAATAGAAACAAAAATAAAACAAACATGTTTAGATAATGCATTAATGAACTGCCATAAGAAGGGACACTTGGATTTCCTTCACAAATATACAGTTTGAACATTCAACGTTTTTGTCAGGCCTGAATGAGCTAATAGATGTAACAGTACACGTGGACCTAGTACATACCAAGTGGCTACAACAGAGCTTAGCCAATCACAAACCAGTGCTCATGTTCGCTACTATTTTCACCACTGTGGTCAAAGCTAACAGTGCTAGCTAGCCACAAAGTTTAATTCACAAAGCCACAGCAACAACACAGACTGCCAGAGGCAATGTCAAAAGTTTCTTGCTTACTTAACACTTAACTCTTGTACTTTTATTTGGCTGGGTTTCAAGGACTCCTTTAAATACATAGATTTTTATTAGATAGGCAACATCTGCCTAGGAAGACCTAGTTCTTGACTTCAGCACTGGTAAATGAAGTACACATTTAGCAGTTTTCATATTCAATATTTACAATGAATATTTACATCCATTTTTCAAATGCAAGTAGATGCTCCAGGGACGAAATAACATACACATATATTTTAAGTGTCACTCGGTCACAGATGTTCTTTGAAATTAATGTACAATTTTAAGACAGATGGGATTTAAAACTCTTAAGAGGTTGCTTACTTTTTTCAGAGATTAAGTCTGATGAATCAAAAAGAATCTCTTCCTCCAATAAGTAAATGTCAAGTACTCTATAATATCTATAATGTTTCAAGCTTCCTAACCTTATATGATTCTCAACTTTCAGAGCTAAAATTGCTAAGGACAGAAGAGCAAATTCTTACTATCAGCATATTCAAAAGCTCTATTGAGACATTGTGACTACCGTTATTTTCTCACCTTGCATACCCAGAAGACAGAGACTTCAAAGAGTCATAAAAATCTACCACAATTTCATTCAAAGGGAAGAGGTATTTAAGCATAACTCTATTTTCATCAATAAAAATCATATTTTTCTGAACTGCTCTTCGTGCCTAAAGAAAAAAAGATCAATGATAATCCAAACAAATACCGATGAGAAAAGATAAGTTTTTAATTCCCAAATTATGATTTCTATAAAGTAGTATTATTAAACAGAATGAAGAAGTAGTATTATTTAATGGTCTACCAAAATTTTACAAGCAGGAATTTTTAATCTAAGAACAATATTACTTTTAAAGCAAAGCTTTTTTTTTTTTTTTTTTGGTTTTTGGTTTTTGGAGACAGGGTTTCTCTGTGGCTTTGGAGCCTGTCCTGGAACTAGCTCTTGTAGACCAGGCTGGTCTCGAACTCACAGAGATCCGCTTGCCTCTGCCTCCCGAGTGCTGGGATTAAAGGCGCGCGCCACCACCGCCCGGCTAAAGTTTTTAATCTCCACCACAGCAGTTTTATTTTCAAATCATACTATATTCACTTTTAAGTACACAGATAGGCTAAATTACACTGAAGTCCCTTTGGGATAAGTATGTAGTTCTTTTGCATCCCTTTCACTAAAATATTAGGCTAATACTGACAGACAACCAGACTTAAAGCTAGTGTGTTAAAATCAAGATAGTGTATCAGTCCTGGCTCTAGATGCAGGACCCCAAAACAGGAACTATTTATTTAATTATTGAAGCCAATTCCTTAGCAAACGAATCCTAATTCCTATAAAATATAAGCTTAGGAAAACATTGCACGAGGGACTGAAACCATCACCCTTTGTATTTCTACCTGGCAAAGCGCCATTATTTTTCCAGTGTATTCGGTTGGTGTGACAACAGTACCCAGAACAACTGGCTCCAGATATTCTGCTACTTTTGACTTGTCAGGGAATTGTGCAGGATTAATAATTGTGATTTCTTTTTCTTTATATTCCTAAAAATGAGAAAAGGAAAGGTATTTAAAAACAAACACTAATATAATTATGGTTCCTATAGGTTGCTTTTATCATATAGTATATTTTAGAACAGTAATTGAACTTTCTGCAGTTAACAAAGCAGCAGCGATAGCATCAACAAAAAACACCTACAGATTAAACTATTATATAATATAGCCTTTCTCTTAGGAAACAAAAAGATCGTCCAACTACCAGCTTTTAACATTCTTAGTGATGTCAATATTAAGTATATTAAAGTATTTTGGTTATTAACATCTACAAAACACACCACATGAACCATCTAGAAAAAGTATGACAAAATGTTACATTTATAACTTGACTGTTTAGGGTATCCTAATTAGTGTATAAAATCGGTTTATTTGTGCTCAGGTAGCAGTGGTTTAAATGAGTATATAACTACTTACATGGAATATCGTACTGGTTTTATCACTAACTAAAACTTAAAACTTTCCCACAAAAATGAAGGTTTTATTTTTTATACCATAGGTCATTTATGACCAAAATTATCTCTCATATTGTGAGCAGAATTTACAATGGTCCTCTCCTTCCTAATTCTTTTTATTGTCAGCACCTGACTAATTTTGACAATGAAGAGATCAGTCTAAGAAAAATGATATACTAATTCGTTTTTAAAAGGTAATAAGGTAATAAAATTTATATTGCTACTAGCCAATTGTAAACTACTTTTAATAGGGATTCACCTATAAATAACCAAAAATTTTCTCTTGTATTTAGTATAAACACATATATTTTTATTAAGTTTTCACTTTCAGGCTGATACAAAATAAAAGTAAATATTATGGGACCTTTATCAATTTTGCAGATGAAAGAACAGCTTTGTATGGCACAGTGGGAGTCGTCAGAATAACAGAAGCATTATATTCTTGCTCTAGTCGCTGGTTGAAAACTTCCATGTGCAAAAGTCCAAGAAATCCCAACCTGGATGGAGAAAAGGGGGTGAAAAAACACCACAATCCTTCCAAACGTCTAGGTCCCATTAGGCTCTGTTTTCTGTTGTGAACACGATGCCACTTTGTAAGAAAGGATGGAAATCGAGACTCATTCCAGCAATTTGCATCTCTTGTATAATTTTATAAAACAAGACTCAAATATTCTACTATTTTAAATTAATATAAAAATTATCCACAAAACATGAACCCACTTGAGAAATGAGCAGACATGAAGATTTTTAGAAACTGATCCTTAGGCCTGGTAAAATGGCTGAGTGGGTACTGTGCTCACTGAGCAAACATAAAGACCCACATTTGGATGCCCACCACACACGAGAAAGGTGGGAATTGCAGAATGCACCTGTGACCCAATGCTGGGAGGAGACAGCAAGGTACCAGGGTGATATCCCAGGTCAGTGATAGACTTTGTCTCAAAGAACAAGGTGTAGAGTCAGGTTGATCTCGAACCCGTGAGCATGAACACCGGGTATGCACACCACATATACTTGTGTATGCATATACACAAAGAATACAAAAAATTTAAACTGATCTTCAGAAATGTTAAGCAACCTACCCAATTAGAACTTATTTTTCTATAAACAAGTGACTCTATGATGTAAATCTCCCTTACCTCCAGCCAGCACCCAGGGCCAGACTACTATCCCGATGCACTGTCACACTGGAGTCATTTAAAGTCAGTTTTTCTATAGCACTCTTCAGGTTATTATATTCAGATTGGTCTATGGGGTACACGCCTGGAGACACAAACGTAATATGAAGCACTGTCAAGTTCAAAATTAACCATTTGGCACTTATTTTACTTTTCTTTAGTAAATTGGTTGCTAGGGATCTTGGAATCCATTAGCTTTAATGAACATACAATTGTGTTGACACTACAAACAATGGTTTTATGCTTTTGGAGAAGTACAAAAAGAAAAAACTGTAAACAACCAAGAGAATTAAACCTATACATAATTAGGCAAATTATGTTTACTCCAAAAATTAAAAGCAAATATGGTCCACTACTATAATGAAAACTATTAGTAGGTTAGAAATAGGCCCAGAAATGACACTGGACTTCACTTCCAGATCAGTTACTAAAACTAAATATAAATTTACTTTTAGAAACTTACTGCTGAAACTATGAGAGCTACTACTGATTCCTTAGATTCTCTTCATCTCCTGCTCATGAAGCCTACAATTTACAAATTCTCTGCAGTCCAAATGACTGACTCTGCTTCAGCACAGTAGTAATAAAGCTCATGATCTGTGCGAGGGAACTATGAGGAGAAGCCAAGGGATAAAGACCCAGGTTAGAAAAACCAGATGACTCTCCATTAGGTCTTCATTATCTAAATGTCTGCAAGACTCACAGTAAACCGTGTTCTGATGTTACACGTACTAGAGGTGACACTGTTGTCTACTGCATCCATGAGAGGACAGTTTAACTACAAAGAACTCGACTAAGAAGTGGGATTAATTCTACTGAGAACTGTAATTAAAACACCCTAATTTATTAGAAAAAAAATCCAAGTTTAATCAAGTAACTTTTCAGAGAAATAAGAAAATCATGTTATTAAGATATTATTTCTTAAGAAATCCTAAATGAACTCTCATATAAAATGTTACCATACACATGAAGTTTTAAAGTGATACATAGAAATACTGCATACAAATACACAGGCAAATATCATCATATATATAAAAAAATATGTGCATATGTATGTATATGTGTATATACACACACACACACACATTACAAACAGATCTATAAGAATGTTTATTATCCTCTAGTCCATTTTCTTTCACCACAGAAATAATTTTAATTAAAAAAAAGTTTTGGTCTTTTGGTGTTGAATTTGTGAACTCCTCACCTGCAAATACCATTGGTTTCGCTGATTTAAACCCAGGCAAGGGCTCCACTGGATGATTATGTAAATATAATGTATCTCCTATTTGAGCTTCAGTGACATCTTTCATCCCAGCAATCAGAAAGCCCACCTGTCCTGCATATCTAAATAAAATTAGCATATGCAAATATTTACTGCTTTTCTGTTGAAAGTGTATACTCACAGTTCTGTCTTCCTAGGAATCTGTCATATCCCTTCCAAACAAGCAAGTGGCACATACCAAATTCAACCTCTGAAGCTCATTAAGAAAACCAAGTGTCTTATCCATTGCCCTAAATCTCCACTCACACTGTCTTTGTGATTCTGCTCACCTTCCACAAATTAAACACCAGCTTCTAACATCTATTATAAAGCTAATATCACTGTAGAAAAATTTAGGAGACTGTCATGTCTATTACTATGTGATAAAGGTTCATTAACAAGGGGAAAAAGATAAATTTTTAACCAAACAAACAAACAAAAAAATAAACATGTAACAACAGTCTAATACATATCTGATTTCACATGAAAAAAGCAGATTCCATGAATTCAGTTTTAGGTTTAAAAACCAAATAACATACATAGTAGCACACTCATTTACATATAGGTTGCAGCAGAGGAGCAGTAATGAATGAAGAGGCAGTAATGTTCAATACATATATTACATATATACATACACATTACACATATACAATACACGATCACTTCAGAAATACGTCACTAAAATTAAAATGGACTGATTCAACACATGTCATATTTCATATAAGGCTTTTTAGATACAACATGAACCTGTGGACTCTGATCCACGTACTGAAATATTCTATTTGACACTTTAGTTTTCAGAGATAACCTGAGAAGCAAAACTATAAGGTTGATGTCATGTCTCTCATTTCCAGAGTAGCCACTCAGCAGCTGTTTCACAGCTAACTCAGATCTGATTTTCTAGTTCATACTAATTTCTTAATCCTACTCCTCTATAAATTTTATTTAATCTAGGTTTAACCCTGCATTCCAGTGAAGAAAGGAGTGGTCAGTTTCTATAGCACCTTATATTGCAAAATTTAGTTGCAATGAGATTAAATATAAAAGGAAAATAAATCCATTGAATGAATTGAGGCCCCCTAATATTTAATTGTACCATCAAATACATTATTAACATGGGAACCAAGTCTGTATTAGATCATTAAGTTATTTCTACTAATTAATAAAACCTAATCATGTTTAGAGCCATAAAACTGTCCACTACAAACACATGAGATCCTTCTGACCCAGTGTTTGATGTCATCCGCTTTAATTCTACAGTATGACCATTCTAAGCACACTGGGAGAAACACATACATAAACTTATTGTACATGCTACAACAGATTACTTACAATTTATGAGTGGGCTGCTCATTCGGATTCAAAACGCCTACTTCATTAACTTCATATGTCTTCTTAGTGTGTGCAGATACAATTTTATCTCCTTTGGAAACCACGCCATCAAACAGTGCTATGTTGGCTATTACACCTCTATACTGGTCAAAGGTGGAATCAAAGACCAATGCTCTCAGTGGCTTTTCACGACATACTTTTGGACTATTATAAAAGTATATATAAGAAAATACAAAAAAAAACCCCTTATTTTCAACTGAGGATGCATGTTATTTAACTTTTCAAAAGAAAATCAAAGCAAAAAGGCCTTTCTATAAAATATGCCAAGTAAATCTCAACCATCAGTGTTAAATTTTGAAATTATTTCAAA
This sequence comes from Dicrostonyx torquatus, assembly GCA_028555095.1. Taxonomy (NCBI): domain Eukaryota; kingdom Metazoa; phylum Chordata; class Mammalia; order Rodentia; family Cricetidae; genus Dicrostonyx; species Dicrostonyx torquatus. The sequence continues at coordinate 71,109 of JAQHUG010000218.1, forward strand.
ATAATATATAACATTTGAAATATTACTTTTTGAATTATATTCAAAAATATAAATTTGAAAATATGAGATGTATGCTCACTATACAGCAAAGACCAATTACTAACGTACTTAATTCCCTATGCTACGATTATCAGAGAGAATGCCATTATCCTTACTTTCTTTTCCGCTTTACTATATTGAAATTGAACTTGCCTTCTTAACATTTACTAAAAGCGAAAGTTTATTTCACCCTACTGCAAGATCACTTGCCACATCCACTGGATTAAAATGACAGATCAAGTTGATGGCCTATTAGTCTAAACTATTCAATTATAAAGGTCTATAATTAGTAAACTCTAAATGTAAAGTAGTGTACATATGTGAATAGTATAAAAACTGCTTACGGAGGTATTCTTTCAATGACTGCCTGAAGAACACGTTCAACGTTTGTCCCAAGTTTTGCAGAAACCTGAAACCATGTAAAACAAGAGCACTGAGATTTAAGGCCACTTCTCCTTCCTGGGGTCTTGTCATTTATGGTGAACACATTAAAAAAAAAAAGAATAAGGACATCTTCCTATTATCCAGTGTTAGTGACCCTATGATTTCAGGATTAAAGTGTAAGAACATTCTTGGTGTATCCAGAAAGCAATGGAATGAGAATTAAAACAAAAACCTTGAAGAGCAAAAATTATACCTTTTAATGAAATATATCACTTTAACCAATATCTATCAAGTCCAAAAATACCTGCTCTTCAAAAACAAAATAACTTACAAGAAGTGATGCTAAGGGCAGAAAAAATAGCTCAAATTTTGAGAACCCTTGCTGCCTCATAGAGGACCCCAGGGTTACATCCCAGCACCCACAGCAGGGACTCACACTTATAACTGGAGTTACAGGACTTCCAACTCCCACTTCTAGACTCCTTGGGTACCTGTGCCACTGTGCAGAGTCTGGTGCTGGCACACACGTACACACAGTGCTACACCGAGTTTCAAAAGGCTTTTAGTTCTGACATACAGGCTGTCTACGATATAAGGAAAGTGGTAAAATCTTTAAGCCTTAGTTCATTTAAAAGTTACATAACAACAATCTATATATTCTAACAATATAAAGGGAACTTTCAATTGTTGTGCTAGCTAGCTTTATGTCAACTTGACATAAACTAGAGTCATTTGAGAGATGGAAACCTCATCTGAGAAAATGCCTCCTTAAGATCAGGCTGTAGACAAACTTTAGGGCATTTTCTCAATTAGTGATTGATGTGTGAGGGCTCAGCCCATTGTGGGTGGTGCCATTCCTGGACTACTGGCCCTGGGTTCTATAAGAAAGCAGGCTGAGTGAGCTAGCGGAGAAAACTAGTAAACAGCACCCCTCCATGGCCTCTGTACAAACTCCTACCTCCATGTTTCTGCCCTGATTTATTTCCTTCAACGATGGCCTACAATGTGGAAGTATAAGCCAAACAAACCCTTTCCTCCCCAAGGTGTTTTGGTGACAGTGTTTCATCACAGCAATAAAAAAAAGCTAAGACAATCATTTGCATTTGCTCAAAGGCATTTACCTTAATACATTCATCACTAGGGATATCAAACACTTTTTCAATCTGTTTTTCAACCCTTTCAGGATCAGCATTCTTTAGATCTATCTGTAAACAAAATTACTGAGTGAGCATAGTAAAAATAAAATTAGTTCACAGTAATAATATTTGGAGATCAATAACACTTTCTGTGAATTCACCTAATTGATCTCTCCATGATTTTTTCAAAAGAATTATTTACCTATGGGTAGTCTTATTTTACACCAAAATCAAGAAATGTAACTTAAAGCAGTCTGAATTTTTATATTAGAATTCTTAACTCTATAGTACTGGAGGGACTTATATGGATGAAGTAAGCATCGACCTGTTTCATGGACTGCACCGATTCTTAGATCTAAGCCTCTCTCCATAGCAGTGGGGCTGGCAGCTTTGCTTGGTCTGCCTTGTACCCCTTTCCTATGGAAACAGCCTGTCCTCAGCACATGCAATTCAGACGAACCTTTTCAACTCTGTGAAAGAAATATTTGACCTGCAATTCTATCACAAGAAATTCAGAGGTAAATCAAACTGATAATCTAAGTGAAGAGTAACTGCAGATCCCTCATATTAAGGAAAAAAAAAACACTTCACAATTATACACTAAAATGTAGAAGGCAAATAATGAATGGCATTGGTGTCTCATTTTAATTACCTTGTTTATGACTGGAATTACTGACAACTGTGCTTCAAAGGCAAGAAAGAAGTTTGCTACAGTTTGAGCTTGGATACCCTGGAGGCAAGACAACAGAGACCAAGATGACTGTTTGACATTAAATGTACCACAAAATCAGTAATTCCATACCATTCCATATATCATCATCAAACTGAGATTTTATTAGATCATGCTAATAAAATGATACAATATGCCCTCTGTCGGAAATCAGCCAAAGAATGACACATGGTGAACAGTGCCTTGGGGAACCGTGAGAGAGGTTGCAGGAAGTAGGTAGAGGGCTTTACCACAAGTGCATTCTGTTCCCTGTATTGTTCTTGGATGTGATTGTGTGCTTCCTGTCTTAAAGAGTGCACTCAATTCACAGGACATGTTTATTCTTGTTGGAGCAAAAAATGGGACATTGTTAAGCATTTTTAATAACTTTTTTGCTGTTTTCTATGGCATATTTCCCGGAATAGGTGTTCCTTGCCTTCCTGTAACCTTTTTTTTAATTAACTTGCTATAAAAGGAACTAGTTCTCCAGAATAAATTTAGTCAGTAGCTTCAGCTGTCTACCCCATTGGTTTCAGTCCCAGGTCTCAAAGACAGATCTGCAAGTTGGACAAAGATTGGCACCATCAACCAGCCAGAGCCAGAGCCATGCCCTAAGACCTAAGACCCTTGGTTCTTCCTCACTTGTATTTCCTGAACAGGGAGTAGCTTTGTCCCCAGAGCCACCTGCAAGCATCACTACTATGTTGTGTTCCATCACTAGCACGCTGTGTTCCATCACTAGCACGCTGTGTTCCATCACTAGCATGCTGTGTTCCATCACTAGCACGCTGTGTTCCAGCACTAGCACGCTGTGTTCCATCACTACCGCGCTGTGTTCCATCACTACCGCGCTGTGTTCCATCACTACCACGTTGTGCTCCATCACTACCACGCTGTGTTCCATCACTACCACGTTGTGTTCTATTACTACGGTCGTGTCACATCATGTATGAAGAAAGATTTTACCTCATTTGCATCGACCACCAGCAAAACACCTTGGCAAGCAGAGAGTGACCTGGACACTTCATAACTAAAATCAACATGGCCCTAAAAAGCAAAATATTGGTACATTTAAATATCAGCTATATTTTTTTAAAGGAACAGATATTATTACTAATCTATTGATATGACAAAAACTTGTAAAATGTGTGCTGGGGGAAGTTGTGAAAACATTTGAAATAAGCTATACTAACATTAAAAAATGAGAAAACAAACACCAAAGGTAGATGTACAAATTCAGCCCCCAAATGAGAATTTTGTTTGGAATATCAACAAGACTAACTTCAGCAATTTTTGTGAAGTCAATCTGAAACTTACTGGCGTGTCAATGAGATTTAAAAGGTACTGTTTTCCTTCAAAATTGTAAAACAGAGTTGCTGTCTGTGCTTTCACGGTGATTCCTCTTTCTCGTTCCACTTGTAATTTATCAAGAACCTGCTTATTTTTCTTTGTCTTATCAATAGTTCCTAGAAACAGAAAAAGCATTGATTGATTTCTCCCAGTTTTAAAGCAAAACATTAAGCATAATTATCAGAAAACATTAAAGATATAATAGCAAAATGTAAGACATCTTGGTAAAACTAAATTCCCAATTACTCGAGGCAATCACAAGCTTATGATATAAAATGAAAATACCTGTTAGCTCTAGGAGCCTGTCAGCTAAAGTACTTTTGCCATGATCCACATGTGCAATGATACTGAAATTTCTAATATCTTCAACAGGAAATCTAGACATGTCAGGTTTCTCCTAAAAAAGGGAACAGAACATCACATTTAGGGGCATAAAACAAATTACAAATTCAAAGAAGACTCTTAATTGTAGGGCCCAGGTCTGCCCCCTGCTCCTGGGGTTACTAGAGGACAGTTTCTGGTAAGCCAGCTGAAACTGTCTGTGTTTACTGTAATTAGGTGTAGGGCATTGTTTACTCCATTTTAGGTGTGGCAATTTCCCACCTGCCTGGGGGTAATTCCTTGAGCAGCAGTTAGGTACATAAGGACTTCCCCCAAGTTCAATAAATGGCACAAGAGACCCAGGTCTCTTGTGTGTTCTTTCAATCTCCAGGCCCTTGCCCGGTTCGCAGAGTATGTTACAGTGCTGAACTGTACCGAGAGGGTAACGCAGAATTGGGTGTTACACTTACTCTATGGGCAGTTTCACTTATTGCACTTACTTTACCTCATTTTTCCGACAATAAAGATATATGACTAAGCCTAACTACAAAGAACAAATTACAAGAGACTTACCAATATATCAGTTCCATAAACCAAGCTAAATAAACCCCCCTTACTTAATACTTCCGTCATGTATTGAGCCTATCGCAAATTTACTTTCATTAATGGAGAAGGCAAGACACACTCAAGAGTATGAGAATACCTCATCAAGCAAAAAACTCTTAGAAAATCTTTACCACAATGAGACACACCACAAACTGTTGGAAACTGGTATTCAAGAGAAGCGGGAGTGTGTGTGTGTGTGTGTGTGTGCGCGCGCGCGCGCCCACCAGTCATTTTCCCCCAGGTGGTCTTCATCACCAGGAAACAAGTTGAAATTGTAATGACTGTAACGTTTATTTTAGCTTTCACTTAGTTACTCAATATAAGGCAGATAAAGGTATAGGGAAACTCTCCAAACAAAACTGTCACTGCTGCATTGTAGTCTCTTTTTCATCCATTGCAGTCAGGTCAAAGTTCTTCAGAACTGCACCACTTTCAAAAACCCTGAATTGGGAAAAAATACAAATCCATTTTTTTTTCTAACCACAAGGCATCTTTCAGCTGGCGCCACATCAGCTGAGCCTTTGCATCCCACAAACCTCCAAGTTTGATTATTATCTCACTCAAATAGGAAGCTGCAGACTCGGATGCAGGTCAAGCAAGTTGCCCAAGAAGCCTAACAAACCCAGGAAGACCCTTGCTAGGGAGGAGCAGCTTCTCGGAGGTTTCCAGAAGCAACACATGCTCAAGACTAACCCTGTCCCTAAGCCAGGATAGCGAGCAGCCGGGACCGAAGGGCTCGCCCTCCGTGCACACACGGAAACCCAGGGCCATCCCCAGGGAGAGCCGGTCACCTTGAGCTCGGCAGTGCAGAAGGGTCTGCGGGTGGCCCCGGGTTCCAGGAGGGCCCACTGCCGGGAGCAGGGAGGCAGCAAGCGCGCGGCGCCGGCGGCCCATGGCGCGAGAGCCCGTCCGGCGAGCGTCCACATGCCGAGGCCGCTCAGGATCAGGCCCGGAGAGGCCACCCCATCCCAGGGCACGCTTTCCTGCCTCGGCCCCAGGCGTGCGCCAGGCTGAAGCCAGTAATACGCGCTTCCTGCGGGTCGCGCCGCTCATGACGTCAGCGCGCCTCCGCAGGGGTCGAAAGGTCAGCGGTGGGAGGGCTGCTGAGACCGCGGCTGACCACAGTCGGTCGCCCCAGTTCTGGTTCTGTGGTCATCGCCCCGCAGCTGCCAGTGTCTACGCTGCTGCAGCCGGACCTCCGTCAGAACCCGCCTTTGAGTGCAGTGGGAGAGAGGCACCCTAGGCCTGCTGTCGGCGTGCAGCGGCTCCCCACAGGGTCAGGGAGTCCGTGGGTCTCCATGAAGTGTAGCGTCTGTGTTCTGTTGCATGGGGGACACAGCTTGACCCCCTGCACTCTGAAGACCGCCGTGGCTGGGGAGTTCTTTTTTGAGAGACTTACGGGAAAAACTGGAGTTGTGTGGCTTCTACGAAGAAAATTACTTCAGACTTAGCCAGTATGAAGCACAGAATTATTTATAAAAATATCAAAACAGGAAGCGAGCACATCGGAAAGCTAGGATGTGTTTTTTTTTTTTCTGTATCTGTTTAGAAGTAATTCACGCTTCAAAATTGTTAAGAGAATCTATTCTAGAGCCAAACAGACCACACACACCCTCCAACACCACCCCATCTAACACAGGCTTAGGATAACCCATAATCTACGTTCCAAAGAAATAGCGATTTTATGAGCTTTTTATAGTGGCAGAGTCTTACGTAAAAGTAGTTTTCAAACACATCGATAAAACACACTATTACAGCCCGGTTTAGAAATCTCGGCTGTAGGCCGCAGATGCCGGTTTAGAGCCTCTGTGATGATTAGGACAAGACTTGGTGAAGAGTTCTCAATTGGTTTTCATCTGTGTGTCAAGATGGTGGGTCTAGCTTGTTCTGCTAGTCACAGGGTGAATACCTTCCTGTCCTTAGTTTTTCTGCTAGGTGGTCTCTAAATTGCCGAATTCACTCTTCCATCTTCTGGAAAGCAAGGAAATGTGCCTTGAACATAATCTGTAGTGGCATTTCATCTCTATTTTAATAAATAAAGCTTGCCTGCAGATCTGAGAGTGAAACAGCCCCACTGGTCAGCCTTACAGACCAGGCAGTAGTGACATACACTTGTAATTCCAGTAGCCTCACTAGTTGCCATAGAAACCGGGCGGGGCACAACTTTAATCCCAGTGGTGCACGCCTTTAATTCCAGCCTAGAAAAAATTATACAATGTGGGGAGGCAGTTCTCAGACATTGTCTCATCTTGAGATTCTTGGAGGCAGGATCACCATTTCGTACTGAGGTAGAGGTATACATGCCCCCGTATACACACCACATACACACACACACACACACACACACACACACACACAAAACGTAAAATGAAAGTAATTTAATAATGGATATTAAATGGGTGCTAGGTCTTCGAGTGGCCCCCAAGAGGCTGGGTATACCCACAAAGAATGTGCCAAACAATCCTAAAATGGGCTGGTTAAGATCCCGGTGAGGGAAGCTCTTTATCCCAAGGTAATTAGTCCAATGCATTACATTTTTTCACCTAGCATAGTGTTATACCTTTGAACAATATTGACAGAGGGTTCTTCATTTCGAGTGTATTCCACATAGGGGTAAAGGTCTAGAGTTTACAGGAAGGTCTAAGAAATTCGGCACAAGGCAGTAATGAGCTTCTATTCGTGCTTTGGAAAGCAACGTCGTCAGCATCTGGGAATATTCAATAGTTGGGTTCAAGCCTGACGGAAAAGGAAGAAGCTGGTGTGGTCACAGGGTGATCAACATACTCTGTGTTTTTTGGTCAGCATAAAAAAAAATTGTGAGGGGACCTGGAAAACTCCGATGCGAGCTTTATCTAATAAGACCCTCTCTGTGCTGACATGCACCCTTTAGTTTAATCCTGTGTTGATTGAGATCCATTGAAACGATTTTTTTTCTCTAATTCAGGTAGAAAGTACTAGATTTCACAGCCTATGAAATAGCTTTTCTGTGATGAGGATCTGAACCTCCTAGAAGTATCAGAGAAGAAACCGTTATGACGTAAGCCTCACGGCTCTTATACAGGATTTAGTTAGGGTTGCTGTTGCCGTGATTAAACACCATAGCCATAAGCATCCGGGGAGGAAAGGGTTCATTTCACTTTCACGTTCACATCATAGTCTGTCACTGAAGGAAGTCAGGGAAGCAACTCAAGACAGGAACTGGTGCAGAAGCCCTAGAAGGATACTGCTTACGACATGCTCTCGTGGCTCGCTCCTCCTGCTTTTATGCAGCACCCAGGAACCCTGGTCTAGGAGTAGCATCATCTGCAGTGATCTGGATCCTTCCACATCAACCATCAATCGAACACTTGTACCACAGACTTGTACTCAGGCGAATCTGGTGGGAACTTTTTATCAATTAAAGTTCTCTCTTCCTAAATGACTCTAGTGTGACGGACTAGCACACACTGAGGCAGCAGGAAGTTCTCTGAATAAAACCTGGGTGCTGACAGGAAATGACGGTTGGATATGGAGCCTTAACAGTATCCATTCTAAGAACTGCAGTATTCAAACTGTCTAGAAAATGAACTTTCAAAGTCGGGCGGTGGTGGCGCACGCCTTTAATCCCAGCACTCGGGAGGCAGAGGCAGGCGGATCTTTGTGAGTTCGAGACCAGCCTGGTCTACAAGAGCTAGTTCCAGGACAGGCTCCAAAGCCACAGAGAAACCCTGTCTCGAAAAACCAAAAAACAAAACAAAACAAAACAAAAAAACAAAAAAAAAACCTCTCAGTGCACATACGCCAAGGGAAATTGAACTTTGTCTCTTAAGAGAAGTGATTTTCTTGCCATTTGATTTATCTTTAAAAAATTACAATATGTGCTGGAGTGGTACCTCAGTTGTAGAGCACTTGCATAGCATACAGGAGGCCTAAGCTTGATGACCCATGAGCTGTAAAACCCAAAGAAAGAAAAACAACATCTGATACCTACTCTTTAATACTTTGTTTTTTATTTTTTTCACTTGTTTTTATTCTTTCAAATATGTAATTAATTATATAATCCTGGTGAATTTTCCTCCTCTGACTCCTCTGATTTGTCATTAAACACCTCACATCTGCATTTACTTATTTAAAAGCAAGTTGCCTCAGGACAGTCTTTTCCCAATGTGTTTATTTCCTTGTAACAGATGCAAAATTTTTATTTATTTTTTGCTACTAAAGGAAGGAGTTGTTGCATCTGGAGTAAAGAATACAAGAAATAAACACTGAGTTTTGAAGCTGCTCTAGGAACATGAGGAAAATAACTGTCAAAAAGTGCATTGGAGATTTCCTGCAAAAGTTCTCTTCAGATAACAGAAAATGTAAGTTTTTGATAAAAGACGTTAGCAAATTTTTATTTTCATCTTTGGCATGTTTGGGTAGTGAGCGAACAGCCCGCTACTGTAGGTCTCTCTCAGAATTTCTACTGTGGCCATAGTAAAGATGCAGTAGTTTTCAGGTCTCATTGCCGTTTTTCAGTAACTTTAGAAGGTATCTTTTCAGGTTATATAGTCCAAAATTGTCATTGTTTGGATGGGGAGCACATAGCACCAAGGGGATCAGTTAATTTCTCGAGGTCACACAGGAGCAGTGAGTACAGCTCAAGGAAATGTCAGCTTATGTGTTTGTAGAAGACAATTATTTGGGAACCTTTTGGATAAAACATTGTCAGCATCAGATTTTCACCACTTGAGGAAGAGAAGAGCTGGAGGAGCCTCTGCATTACCTAAGTAACAAATGGTGAATTAGTGGAATATTTTCTATCTCACTTCTGAGAACAAATAATTTAGAGAGAAAACATATGATCATCATACAGCAAGAGAAGGGGCATAATGGCTACAGGTTTGGCTTGCCAGGTAAGCTATCTGGCTTGTTCCAGAAACTGAGAGTTATATAATTCTAACATAATATTTATAAATATATTTTTGTACATTTACCTATTAAAATTAAATCAGTTAATAAACTCATATAATGATATCTAAATGTGTCAATTCCTGAGAGGATCATTGTATTACTTATGTGTTGCTTCAGAAAATACACTTGTTAATTATTAGTTCCATGGCAACTAAGAAATATTCTGCGGATATGTAAATAATTATCACATAGAATTTTCAAATAGGTACCTTCACATCATGAGAATTTAGCACAGCTATAGGGGGTATTTTCAGAGATTAGAGTAAAAAATAAGAACTGGGACCTGAGTCTTAGACTACATATCTCCAGAAATGAGTGCTGTGCAATTTGAGGTGGATTAAATTCTGTCACCTACTTCAACACTTTTTCAACACATAGATTATGAAAACTTTCCACTGGATCTGTATTGTCCTCAGTGACCTGACAAATAATAGAGTACAGTTGGAGCAGTGCAGCCATATAGGCAGACTAGTAAATTATTTAGTGTTTGTCTGGGTTACTTGGAGCACTTACTTAGGATCCCAGGTCCATTTAAGAAAAGACTACCAATCTTGAGGTTGTAATGATGGAAGAACCCATGTGGAAAGTCCCCCATGTAGACAGCAAAAAAGACAGAGAAAGAGATGTCATGCTTTTTAAGTCTCCAGTTTGTCTCTGTTGAGGCTATAGACATCATTAAACAATAAAAAAGTCATCTCTTCATCTTCTTGTCCAAATTGCTGATGTGTACT
>JAQHUG010000218.1:88818-128784 GCA_028555095.1 Dicrostonyx torquatus
GGTGGGACAGAACAAAGGAACCCCATGCTCCTCATTACTACGAAGAATATTGAGAAAGGAAGAGGAGACTGATGATCTTATTGTGGCTCCTATGCATAAATTTGACCTTTTCTCATAGTTATACCAACAAAACAGAACAATTCTCCACATTCTAGAAATCATCCTCAAAATCTGTCCTTCTTATCTAATAGAAAGATCAAAGTAAGAAAAATGTACAATGTACTTGTTCACGCCTCTTTGTTTTTATGGGGCTTCCCTCTGAATCTTTTCAGTGACACTCATGCTCTAGCCATGACGCCTCAATTCATCCTTCAGCTGTCGTGACTTTGGTAGCAGCTCTGCCACTGCTGCTTTACCCTCTTAAACCATTTGCATCTCATGCTGTGTCAGTGCAATAGCCTCCAATTAATTAGTGTCTCCTTACTGTCTCTGCAGAAAGCTGATCATGCCTTTCTGTCTCTTAAAATCCTGAAGAGCATTCTATTTCAAATACAACAATATATGAATGGCTTGTCATGGCTTACAACTCCCTTGTGATCTGGTCTACATCTCAGAATTATCTCCTTAAACCTTCCCCTAGTTGTAAGTTACTACTCAGATTGGCTTTGTGTTTAAGCCTCAAATTGCCAAGCTCCTTGTCATCTTGTAGCCCTCTCTTGAAATGCTCTTATACAGCCTCCCAAAGGCTTCTTTCTTATCAATCAGTTCTGTGCTCAGACAAACCTTTTCACAGATCATCAAAAAGATCTTCCCTCATTAATCTCCATTTTGCATCATTAATTTCTAACATCAACCTGGGTTGCTGTAGGCCTTGTTCCAGATAGATTTATGGGCCTAGGATGGATGTGTGGAGTGGGGAACACAAAGAAATTGTGAGTGCCTGCTGTTGTTCAGGCACGTGGCCATGTGTATCCTGGGCTATCTTTATTTATACCATTTTAACATCCGTTTTTACTCCCTAAGTTTTTGAAAATAGCTATAATCATGGTCAGTTTGTTCCTTGTTTCTTTCTTCTTCTGTCTCCCAACTCTCCTACCAGTGTCCATTACCATCAGAAGAATAAGCAGTTTTGCAAGATATAAAGGAACTTTTCTGACTAGGCACACCTACAGGTAGAACAGTGTGCCCAGTTAGTAAGACATGTGGTTACAATATCAAACAGGGTGATAGATAGTTTTGTCTCTTGTAGTTAATATTTGCATCTGATAAGGTCTGGGTTCTCATGATCAATTCACCAGCCAAATTGGATCAATTCATTCTACATTTTGTAATACTCCATCCTTTCTGAGGCATACCAAGATTTTTTTTTTACTTATCCTATAGGCAGCATAATCTGGACACTTACGCTTAAGAGTGGGCACTGGTTATTTCTTGTTCTTATGTCTATCTCACTTAACTTCTTAGGGTATTGGCACACTTATTAGAAATGAGGGAATTGTGGGTTTCTGTGATTCTACTTCATTTCTTGTTACTTGAATGTTCCTATCAGTGCTTGGTAGCATCTATTTAATATCATTTATATAGAACTCTTGTGGTTAAAAAAATTCTTTCAAGAAGAGTTATAGAAATATGTAGTATTAAACTTCATGGCCAGCAGTATGACTAGCATAGTGGATACAAGGTGAGCAGCTAGTACACGACTCTCAGAGTCAGGCCCAGAATCATTCAGCCCACTGTCTACAGGTCCTAGCCAAGAGGATCAGAGTCTCCAGGGTCTTGCCACAAGGAGAGCCATTCATGCTATCTTCAGGCCTTGTCCCCTGAAAAAGTCACTTGACCTCCACCACAGGATGATCATTGTGCTGATTAGTTTTATCTCAACTTGATACAAGCTAAAGTTATCTGAGAGAAAGGATCTTCATTTAGAAAATGCTGCCATAAGATTGGGCTACAGGCAAGTTTGTAGGGCAGTTTCTTAATTAGTGTTTGACCGGGGAGGACCCAGTTCATTGTTGGTGGTGCCATCCCTGGGCTGGTAGTACTGGGTTCTATAAAAAGCAGGTTAAGCAAGTCACTGGGAGCAAGATGGTAAGCAGCATCCCTCCATGCTCACTGTATCAGTCCCTGCTTCCAAGTCTGCACTTTTTGAGTTTCTGACCTGATTTCCTTCAATGATAAACAGAGCTAAGGACATGTAAGTCAAACAAACCCTTTCCTCTCCAAGCTTCTTTAGTCATGGTATTCTGCTGCAGCAATAGATACCTTAATTAAATCAATCATGCAACCTTTGAACTCTATCCACTACATTTCAAGCACTGCCTCTCATTGAGTATTCGATGTCTCTGGACATATTATTTCATCTTTATTTCTTTTTTTCCCAGAAAACGGCACACTTAAAAACTCATGTAAGTGCTACAAAGGATAAATTATATATTTAAAGTTTGTGTGTAATGCTGAGCTATTTATTATTAGTTGCAGGTGTAGTGTGATATGTCCTAAAATATATAACTTTGAATTCAGACCTGCATATCCATTTTTGTAATCATACATTAAGGCTGAAGTCTACATAGCTATGATTACTCACACCTTTAGTCTATCCCATTACTACAGATGCAGAGAACAGGGAATCTCTCTGAGTTCAAGGCCAGTAATGAATATATAGGTCTAGGCCACCCACGATTCCCACCTCCAAAATAAAAAGAGCAGACTCAGGTACTCAAGAGTGGGTCCTCAATAAATGTGTGTATGGATGTTATTTTACCACTGACATAGAAATAGAAATTGTTGAACAAATTCATTTTTTAAAAATTTAAACACCAGGATTTTAATGTGTAATGAATCTGAGGTCCTAGAAAGGAGACTCAGAAGAAAGCAAGCCATAGGGGAAATAACCCTCAAAGTTATTCTGATCCAGAAGGACTGGAGACTACTAGCTATAATGTTTCCTGGTAGTAACTCAATGATACCACACTGAAGGTCATCTGTGTATCTTTCAAGGGCAAGGATGAGTTTGAAAGCCTCCAGTGTCTGGAATTGACTTAAAATATGACAGAACACATTCTGTACATAAAAACACTGGACCAGGGGGAGAAGGTGGCACATGGGTACGAAGTGCTTGCTGTGTAAGCATAGGGCCCTTAGTTTGGAAACCTGGTACCTATGTAAAAAGTCAGTGTGGTGGCAAACCTCTAATCTCAGTGCCAATAGATGGAGACAGAAGGATCCTAGGGGCTTATTGGCCACTCAACCTAGACAATCAGCTAGCCAGGTTCAGTAAAATTCTGTCTTAGAACACATCATGAAGAATGATAGAAGAAGGCACCTTGGTGTCAACTACTTCTGGCAGCATGCCACACTCTGCAAGCACCCCCAACACATACCAAAACAAACATACAAAAACTAGGTCAGAATAATGTATCTATATCTCAACTGCAGCAATTAAAATCAGGTAAAGCCAAGATCATGCCATACTTCATCTTCCTAAAAAATTGCTCATATTTGGATAAAATGATAGCATTTCATTTTATTTCAGTATGAGATCTTCATGTTAAGATCCAGTACTACAGATTTATTTTTATCACAGATTACTGGTAAATCCTACTAGACTGAAAACCAGAGTAGAAGTCACATCAAACCCTTTGCTTTCCCTGGCTGACTTCCAATAAATAATCTTGTTGCCAAGTTTAATGGACATGCATACAAGTATACTGGATTTATTTCTCCACATTATCTGATTTATGTCTGCATGTTGCTCATTGTGTTTCAAGCCATAAAAAATATGTTATAAGATACTGTGTTGGCTCTTTGGCAGCGTTGCTATCTTGGCTGTGTCATCTGTCCACTCCGTCAGCGTACAAATTTAGAAACTTTTATATACAGTCAGTGCGACTTCTTTTCACCCACTGTTTTGTTTAGATTTCCCAAGTACAGCTACGTTTGTTGGAGGATCTTTCCTTATAGCAACACATAGAGACAGGTATGTGTCTAGTCTATCTGATCCTTTAAAAAAAAGTAGTGTTTAAATAAAATAAAAAGGGGAGCTGTTACATAAAACTTGGCATGTTACCTAAAGTTACTGTATTCTCAAGAAAATCCCTCTCTATGATTCATGATAACAGTTTTTTATGGGATGAGAAACTTATACTATTACATTTTAGTCTTTATTTTATATTTAATATCGAATTTATATTATAGTTTGTTAAAGGATTCATTGGTATCTCTTGTTTAGCCTTCATAATTCATAGCTACTTCATGTACATCACTAATGAAAAGTCGTTTATTTATGAAATCAGCTGCATAAATTGCTATATACACCTTTGCAAAGCTCTTTGTATTTTACTGAATCGAACAACTGATATATTTAACAACTGTCATTGAATATTCCTGATTAATGGACATCTTAGAATTAAGTCTGTTTTTATGGATTTATAATTTTAAATTCATTATTGGGAGTATTCCATGGATGACTATAATTATATGGATTACTCCCAGTGGTTTCTAAATTCACTCTTTCAAAATAAAAATGGTTTTCAAATACATAGGATTAAATGTCCAAAAGTCTCTGTTCTCTCCTAGAATTTTTAACCAAATAGCCATCCTACCTTTCTGACATCTTGTTCTGTCACCTCTTGATCTCATTTTGTTCTTTTTCGATCTGTTGTTTCTGGATTCAGTATTCAGAAAGTCATGTACTTTGAACTATCAGAAGTGACTTGAAGCAAGGTAGTAAGTGTAGGTAAAAGGACTGTGTCCTTAGCCTAGTGGTACAGAATCTTCTTTTATCTCACTCATCCAGAATCCATGATAGTATCCTGGAAAAAAGGAAGAAAATGTTCCAGATAGTTAACAGAAATTCTTAAGTATAATTAGGAAATATTTTATAAAGATCTACTTTTTGTTTAGGTGAGCAAGAAAGACACTTATGTCTCTGGGTAAATTAAAATAAAATATTAATAATGTAAGTTGTTACTTTCTGCCTTTTTTGTACTGCGTGTGTGCTTCTAAGTGCATGTCTCTGTGTGTACATACCTGTGTACTTGCACATCATTTTTTAAAGCAAGAAACTTGCATTGCTTAGTTTGCAGACATGTAGCACACCAAGGTTAAAACTATTCTCTAAGCTGCTAAGAATGAGGTGCATGGGGAAAGGGTGTTGCTGGTTTCTTTAGAAAAGCTGAAGTCAACTTACAGTCACAATAAAAAAGTGTGAAAACTTAATAAAGTAGTTGAAGCTGATTGGTTTTGAAAGTGACTTTCCAGCATGTATTTCTTGCTTTCCCCCTAATAGTTAATTTATTCTTTCAAATAATTTCTCCTTTGACAGGTAAACAACTATAACCACACTATCAATAAATCTGTGTACGTATTTCAAAAACCTTAATTGCCTAACAAACTAAATAAAATCAGTCAAACTCTTAATTTTTCAGGATGTCTAACCTGGGAGAGTATGACATGGACTTTTACCAATCTAATTACTTCATCGAGAACCAGGAACAGAGCTATAATGATTCTACTGCTCATGGGAATCTTTATGGATCCAGAGAGTAAGTATTTGATAGTGAGAAAAAATACTCCCACTTTTAGAAATGTCAATGTTTTGTCCGTTAGTTCCTGATACATGGGCTCTCTTAAGGGAATAAGTTAACAGCGTTAACCAAGCAGTTGTCAATGAAGTATCCCCCACTAAATAACAAGAAAGGACAGATAAATTACCCCAATTTTCTGCCAATATTTTTTTTACTTGGTGCTCACGCCAAGTTGGTGCTTTATTTAGTCTTTAAAAATAATGGCTAAAAAAGAGCCTGATAGTTATCTGGACACTAAAAATGGATTCCATCTATTTAAAGATGTTTATTTTGTTTTATTTTTCTCAGAAATTAAGGCCACTAAAAAACCACAGTAAGGATAAAATCCAAGGTTTTATATTTTTTATTTAAAAATATGAGAATTTTCTACATGTTTACTGTAGTCACATAATTTCTAGCTCCCTCCAGTGTCCACTCCCAATCTCTCTCAAATTCATGAGCACTTCTTCTTGAGTAGTTAGTATATGGATATACACATGTGTATACACACACACACACACACACACACCATTTAGACAAGTGTGTACATGAATCTGCTGAGTCCCTTTGGTGTTGGTCTCTTATGCATACGTGTTTAGTACTGATCACTTGGGACTAGATAGTTTATCAGGGGTTCTTCTCTGAATACAACTGATTATAGCTCTCTCAGCAGCCATTTGTTGCCTGTAGGTCTTCATCTAGGAGTGGAGCCTATCCCTTATTCATGGTGGCATGTCAACTAGCGCTGTCCTTATGATCATGTTTAGCCAACCATACTGCTGAAATTCCACCAATGTTACTTCCTGTCATGTGTAGAAGATGCTATGCTACAGCAGATGTCCTCTGGCCTTTACAGTCTTTCTGACCACCCTTTCTGAAATGTTCTTTTAGACTTTATTGTAGGGATTGAATTGGAAGTGTATCAGGTGGGATTGGCACCCTATAGCCAGTTCTCAACATTTTGACCAGTTATGAATTTCTATAATCATTTTGTCTGCTGATAAAAGAGAATCTTCAAGATGGGGTGAGAACTACATTTATCTGTGGTATAAGGCTATGTTTTTCAGAATGGAGTTAAAAAGTCTTTCCTATTACATAGATAAGGTTTTATTTTTGAGAAGTTGAACAATAAACTATGCATTTTAATATGTGAATATTATGAAACGTGCCATGACAGTATTGACATAAACATATTTTAAGATGTATTAGGTATTGGGGATAAATTTAATTATAAGGTCTGGTGAGATGGATCAGTTGGTGACGTTGTTTCCAAACAAATCAGAAAGACCTAAGCTGAGATCTCCAGAAATAATGTGGAAAAGCTGGATGGAATGATATGTATCTGTAACACAACATGGAGGACATAGTGATTGAAAAATCTTCTGAGGATTGGTGGCTAGGCATTTTAGACAAATCAGCAAGCACCAGGCCAGTGAGAGATTCCCCATCTCAAAAACATAAAGCAGAGATACATTGAGGAAGACCCTCAACATTGACCATTGACTTCTACATGTGCATATATGCCCCCCCGATGGGGTTAGGGTAAAAACTCTTACCTTGAATTTTAAATAAAAGGAGGAAGAATTTAGTATTTGTCTTTATTAGAAAAAAGAAAGAAAGTAAGTAAGAAACAAACAAACAAACAAGCAAAGAAGACCTCACAAACTTAAAAAAATTTGTCCTGGCTAGCCTTATTTATCTCTGTGACACCGAGAACACTTAACTTTTATTTCTTCAGCTGAGAGACATAAGGACATGTACTTTGTGTACTTTTTTTTAATCAAGAAAATGCATTGATGTATAAAAAGTATATTTTAGAGCAAAGCCATTTTAACATTCAATAATCATTGAATATTAGATAACTGTAAGTTTCCAGAGCACTCTGCTATCCTACAGTTTGGGTTGCTCAGCTGTTTTTCTGCACATTGTTCTGTGCATCCATGTTAGTGAGTTGGAAGAAGGTTCATGTTTCTCAACTTTCATAATTAACATTTACTGAACACTCTTCATGCATTATTAACTACCTTGAGCTTTATTAAACATGGCACTGGAATATCCTGAGCAACCCTAGGAGGTAAGTACTAATTTTGAGAAGCCAGCTGCAGAGATAAATTGATAATTTTTTCATGGTTATTAATCAGTCATTTTTCTTGTTGCTATGACAAAATATCCATAAGTGACTTAAGTCAGAAAGACTGTGTTTCTTTGTTTTCTTTCTTTGACTCATGGTTTGAGACTACAGACACTCATGGAGTGGGAGGGGAGTCATAGAGGTCATAGTTAGAGATTACTGCCACAGTCAGGAAACAGAAGGAGAGATGAATGCTGGTGCTCCCATCATCATATTCTTTTGTTAAGATTTGGGTTCGGTAGCCCACAGAGTGCTGTAGCCCTAAGTTAGGGTGTGTAGTTACACCTCAACTAATCCAATCTAGAATCTTCCTCCTTCACCCATATGCCAGATGTTTGTCTTTTAGTTGATTGCAAATCCAACCTTACTGACAATAAATATTAACCATCACAGTCAGTTAGTAAGAAACAGGTTTGAAGTTTGGGGTCTAAGGTTGTTTGATTTTATATGAGGGGGAATGGAAGGTGTTCAGTTTCATTTCTGTCTAGGAAAATCTGGACCATATTCTTACTAACTGATCATCTTACATGCATGAACAATAGGTGCTACCCTCACTACTGAGTGGTTTTCTAACTGAAAGGAAAGGTACTGTTGTATAATGTTTCTACAACCTCAAATGGTGTCTGAAAGTTTATTCCATGGTGCCATCTATGAGTTATACTTAAAGGGATAAAGAAACAACTCGAGGGTGCTTGAGCTTGAGTGAGGACACTGAGTAGGAGGCTATTTCAGAATGGTTAGTGTAATGATGGGAAATGAGAAAATGTGATCGGCTTTTCATTTTGGGTGCCCTGTTTCGTAGAAAGGTGTACATTGCCTTGAAATCCCTATTCCCTCTTCCACATGATATTTCTACTTGAGTACTACTTTTTTTTTACTAAAATAAAGTTTAATATGAGGAAACTAAGTCTTTTTTCTCAAGCTCTCCCATTCCACCCAACTGAACATTCTTTCCCCATTTGCTTATTTATACCAATACTTCCCAGAAATCAGGATGACAAAGTGATAGACATTAACACAGCTAAATGAGTAAAGTTCATGATTACACTGCATCACCGTGGCTGTACCTGGCCCAATTATAAGCCATGGTTCCAGCCCACACTGAAAGAAAAATGAGAAATATTTCATATGACTGGGATAGCTACAGTAATTGGTATGTATGCTGTAGGAGTTCAAAGTTACTAGATCACATCTCTGCCTTTAATGAATGGTATTTGGGTTAATAAATGACAAAGCTTTTTCCTTTGTCTCTATGCTTTCATTTGCTAAGATAGGTCATTTTTTGGTCAAGGTTGAATATGTAAAAAATGAATATTATTTTGTGGAATTTTATATTAAGATTAATCATAGAGGAAAATTATCAATAGTATTTTGTAAAAATATTTTTATATAAAAAGATCTCATGATTTTTCAAATTTTAGAATATGGAACTCTACATTTATCCTAATCTATGGGTCCTTGGTTAAAATAAAGTAAAATACAAGCTGAAAAAGTGTGATAGATAATTATTGACTTTTCTTTCCTTTCTGCAACTATGAAAAATAAACTAATTCCATAGGTTCCTTTTATTTCTTTCTTCCCCTAGCACTATTAAAAGTTATTTACAAGAATCAAATATTTTTCAAGTTTCTCATTCATATGATAAAACAAATACTTATTCTTGGACATATAAAAACATCATATTTTGGCAAAAGCAAATTTCTCACTCTAAAAAGACTTTCAGAAGTTAGTAACTTGCATACTTAACAAGGTGCTTTAGCTAATTGTGGATAATTTGATGAACAGTGATTTTCTCGGAACAGTCAGTATTGGAGAGTATATTTCCTGTAAACAAAAGATTTTATAGATTTTTATTTCATTTATGTTGACAATACTATTAAGCTGTGATTTTTATTAGCTATTCCTCAGGGCTTTTAGAAACTTTACTATGATGGAGAGCAGAGAGGAATGTTTCCTATGTAGGGAGCAGAGCCCTGCTCATGAAACACAGTCCAGAAACCCAAGCACGACGCTTGGGTTTTTTCAAAATCTTTTTCTTTTAAATTTAACTTATTTTTATTTTTTAAAAAGAGAACAAGCGCCGGGCAGTGGTGGCGCACGCCTTTAATCCCAGCACTTGGGAGGCAGAGGCAGGAGGCTCTTTGTGAGTTCGAGACCAGCCTGGTCTACAAGAGCTAGTTCCAGCACAGGCTCCAAAGCCACAGAGAAACCCTGCCTCGAAAAAAAAAAAAAAAAAAAAAAAAAAAAAAAAAAAGAAAGAAAAAGAAAACAAGCTATCTTTGTTTATTATACAGACCAACCCAAGTTCCTATTCTTTCCCCTCCCCTCACCCCCTCCACTTATCCCCTCCCCCCATTCCCATCCACTCCACAGAGAGGATAAGACATATTGCTTTAGCAAAGGTCCAAGATTTGTCCCTACTGCTTGTACTGGCTTTTTGGATCATTTACTTTTGAAACTCTTTCTATTCTGCAAAATGGTATTTATGGTGCAGTCTTGACCACACAGAGATTTAGATGAGAAAAGGGGGACAGTGCCCACCATACGGCATATGGTTGATTAATACCGTTATTGTAGATCGTTATTATAGAAGCTTTTTCATCATCCCTTACTTCAAATAGTTGAATTCAACTTAACATAAATTAGGTGAGTTCCTTACAAGGAAGATTCTGCCTCCCTTCCTTGATTTGTTGGGATATTGCTTTCTTGTTTGTAAAACATAGACATTTTTAATTTTCTAGAGCACAAGCCGCTGAGCAGCTTCCGCCTTCCTCCTCTGTTCCACCAGAGATGTTCCTGTCATCAGGTTATGCAGGGCAGCTCTTTCAGCCAGCATCTACCTCAGACTATTATACACAGGCCCCTTCAGAGGACGGCTTTGATGAGGAACCTCCTTTGCTGGAAGGCAAGTTAAGGAAGTGTTGTTTTTAAGGTGTGCACAGCTCAGAGAACTACAGCAAGAATCAGGACTTAACCTGTTCTGCCACAGTGTTGCACACAGTGCTTTGTGTGTAATTGCTACACAGTTACCAAGAGTCTGATAAACCAGGAGGCATACACCAAAACCATTGCAAGTTTGTTGCGTTATTGGCTGAAGTTTCCAAGCTCGTTTGTTCTGCTACTGTGAAATTGTTAATTGTTGCTGTTATTGAATGCTCCCTCTCTGTTTCTGGGATTTGCACTGGAGCCTTATGTAAACAGGAAAGACATGTTATGGAAAGGTGTTTATATCAAAGCAACGACACTTTCCAACCATCTAAGAAAGCACTTCCTAACAACACTAATTTTATTCTTTGCTGTTTGCCCGGGAACAAAGGAGATAGTTTCTCACATTAACATTTGTTTGTGGTTGACAGGGAGGCAGGCAAAAGGCACCCTTTTCCTTCTGTGTTTCTCATAAGCTCTCTCTGGTCATTTTGGCAAAGCTAGGCAAAGGACAATACAGTTCCAGCTGATAAAAATGTTCTTAGTAAGGAACTCGGTACTCCTGGAACTGGAAGTCCAGAGAGATTTCAGGAACTTTCTATTCGTTTATTTCTATTCATACTCAGGCGTTCTATGTCTGCGTTAAGAGTTTTTGCTGGAAGTAGCAACCCCAAGAAAAAACTTAAAACTCTACTGGATTTACATTAGAGAATGAAACATAAATACTCAGTGGTAAAGTCCAAGTCTTCTGTATATACGCCGGCTCTAAGTAGAATGAGGTAAAAAGGAAGATTATATTTATCAATATTTTTCCATAAAAGTACTGTTCCTGGAGTTGACATAGTCTTCCTTCTTTGCCTAAAATATAAACAAGAGAAAGATTTAAATAATTGTGAATAATACAGAAAATTAGGCAATAGATCTGTTATAAGCTTAAAAGCTATTAAGTTTTGTGATCATTATGTCTCACCAGCTCATTCTATTTCTCCTCTGCAATTACTAAACAGCAGAAGCTTATACACCTAAAGCTTATAAGCTATCTTTTTTTTTTAAAGATAGGGTTTTTCTGTAACATTGTAACCTATCCTGAAACTCACTATGTAGACAGGCTGGCCTCGAACTCACGAGATCCACTTGATTCTGCCTCCCGAGTGCTTTGATTAAAGGTGTGTGCTAACACCTCCTGGCTATAATCTATTTTCACTAAGCATTTTCGATTCTAACAATATTTTTGCCTTAAAAAGCCCTTCAGTTGCCTAAGTATATTCACTATACATATTGGAAAATATAGAAGCATATGGATTAATATATAAAGCAATTAAAAGCTTGTCTTTAAGGATTAACTGTAAAACATTTGAATGTTTCTTTCCAGCAGCCATCCTAGTTTTTATTTGTGTTTTTATTATGTATGTATACACCTAGTTACTCCAAAAGGAAATACTATTTTTCAATGAAAATATTTGAGTATTTTAAAATAAAGAATAATACAATCATATATGGTCTTATTTTCAGTTATTGTATCATGATCCCTTTTATATATGTGTTCTTTAAAGCCATTAAAATTTTAAAACTTGATATATAATCATATTATAAAACTCAGATGCAATACTTTAATCATACCTTACAGGTTATAGCCTACAATAAGTATTATTTTGACGAACATCATAGTTAAAATTTTTTGGCCTGTACATTCTTTGGGATGTGTCTGTAACAGCGGGAGAATTTGGTGAGGAGGCACTTGGAACATTGTCAGTTGACCTGGCAAAAATGAGCTTTCTACTGTACCGTTAGAGTCAAATATGTAATATCTATGTCAATTTCATAGTAAAAAACTAAAGACGACTACTTTGTATTTCTATATTACTAGAAGCCTGAGAAATTTTCATGTATATTGATTATTTTTACATTTGCCATGTTTTGTGATTTTTGTCATATTAGCATTAGATTAGTTTTCCTTTCCTTATTTTAGGATATATTTAGATAGCAATAGATTAATAACTCTCTAGAAGATGTG
Source organism: Dicrostonyx torquatus (assembly GCA_028555095.1). Lineage (NCBI taxonomy): Eukaryota > Metazoa > Chordata > Mammalia > Rodentia > Cricetidae > Dicrostonyx > Dicrostonyx torquatus. The sequence goes on from JAQHUG010000218.1 coordinate 101,393, forward strand.
TTGCTGGAGGCTGCTCCTTTGTGTATTAATTAAATCAGTGCTCTAGCTTCTTATTGGCTAGCTTTTACATCCTAAACTAACCTATCTCCATTAATCTTTGCATCACCATGAAGTCGTGGCCTACCGGCAAAATTTCAGCAGTCTCCAGCGGAGGCATCTGTCTCCAGCAGTGGCTATGTGGCTTCTTCCTGGCTTCACCTTCTTTTCCCCAGCATTCAGTTTAGGTTTCCCACCTGGCTTTACTCTATTAAGCCACTGGCCAAAAGTTAGCTTTATTCATTAACCAATGAAAGCAACACATACACAGAAGGACCTCCAAACCAAAAGATGTATTTGAAAAAACTGTTTTCTTGCTTATTTCCAATATAATTTTCTCATAAATCTTTGGGGACACATGGGAATTTTAGTATTTATATTTTAAAATTAAATATATTTCTTGGAGACTTTTCCCAATTGTTTTATTTAGAACCAGTTCCTCTAGATCAACACAGCATTTATATCAATTTCCCTGAAGATGCTCAGATTTTAAAGTAATATTTTCTTTCATATTTTCGTAAACGATACCTATAAGATAAAGGGGAAAATTAAGCATCAATCCTAGTACGAGAGTCAGCTTTAGTCCGTCAAGATAGAAAAGTTACTGGAATTCATAGTTCTCTTCTTGTAGCACAGGCTGATACATCTGAAAGGTCAGAGCCATAATTTACGTAAGAATAAAGATCTTAATTCACTTTTATACTTCATGTCATATACTTTACTACCACTAGATGACAGCAAAATAAAAAATTTTACATTCAAGTTTTATAGTGGTTCTATCTTCTGTGTTACACAATATGGTGTTATGTTGGGGGCCCCTACAATGAATACTTGCTAATAAATTTGAAAAGAAAATATTTTGAACATCCATAGTCAGTTGGAAACAATTTTTTAGTTCACCCTATATTCATTCATGATTTTGTGTGCAGTCCTTAAATATGTATCAATACATAGTAGAGATCAATATTGATTTTGTATATCATTTTTATATGAGTTTTTTTTCAGAACGACTTACTACTTATTTTTAAAGAGGAAAAAAGGACATTTTTGTACCAAAGGCACTTAATTCTGATAATGAAATTTGAAAGTGACAGAAGCCTGGCATGAATTAATTTAAACTGTGATATTCCTCAATTTTTCTGGTCTTCTACCATTTATAAAACCTAGTACAAACGCACACACACATCCCTAAATACAACATGTCCAGTCTCTATAATGTTACTAAGCTCACTGCTTAATAATGTTTATTTCCTCTCTTTATCTTTCTTTCCTAACCCACTGTCTAGGTTCTCAAAAATGTGAAGCCATTGCTTTAACTCTAACCTAACCTATGTCTCCAGTAGTCTTAAGTAATTTTCTGTCTTGTACTTGGGATGACAGATTTCAACCAGGGATTGTATGTATAGAAGTTTGTCTCCCTATGCTAGCTCACCCGGGTGAGTGAACTAGCACCCTCTGACAGGGGTTCTAAAAATTTCTAAATTGTTGAAGGAAGGCCCCTCTACGAACTGAGGATCATCAGAAATTCATCTTGTGCAAAATGTCAACTTTGAAAAATATTAAAGTGGTAATTGTGACCATTGGAAAAAAATCTGAGAATGGAGATGTGGCACAATGGGAAATAGTGTGCCTAGTACCCAGTGTCTCTAAATAAATAGCTGAACTGTTCTTATCATCTGACCAGAGATATTTATACATGCTTGGAAGTACAATTGAATTTAGAAAGGGTAGGTAGTCTTTCCCTAGGAAGAAATCAGGTATATGGTTGACAGGTGAAAAATATAGTTATATAATAGATAAATATATATGTACGGTTGAGTTTAGAAATGTAGCCTTTCTTATAAGAAAGATGTAATAAATTTGATAAAGAGATGATAGATAGATAGGTAGATAGATAGATAGATAGATAGATAGATAGATAGACAGACAGACAGACAGACAGATAGATTAACTGCACACGGACCTGACTTCTCAATGCTTTACAGGAGTGAGACTGGCCAATATGGAAATGTAGATTTTTCAATTACTTGCTTTCGGATTCTGAAAGTTATTTAACCTCTCAACCTCTCAGACATTTGATGCATTCAATAGGAATGAATTGACACTACCTTTATCATATGTGTGAGATTAATGCTTGTAGGTCTCGAAAGACCAGAAAAGCCTGAGTAATCAATCAGAGATTGCTTTAGACAGATGATTTTATTCTAATATTCTCACTCATAAAAAGAAAAAGATTAACTTGTCCTTAGTATTTAATCTTTGAGCTTATTAAGTCAGTCTCACAGTGCATTGATTTATAAACATCTGCATGTACATCAAGACCACTACTCTCTGAAAAAAAGAGTTCTTTTTCTTCCTTATGGAGTTTTATCAACTTAGAGCAAGATTAATGTTCTTATTAGGCAGAATAAAGGAAAACTCTAGACTTAGACTGAGTGTCATTAGCCAGTTCTGCCATGGGTGATATGGCAGGATTCCAGAAGTACTCACAGTCGGAAATATGAATGGAGAAAAGATTCGAAGGGGTGATCGAGACACATTTAGTCTGTTAGCTGCAATGGCAGGTCAACGCCATGTTTTTAACTATTATTAAGATTTTGCTGCCTGAACCAGATAAAAAATTTCCTCAACAGAATACTTATTTTTGGGGGGTGTTTTGTGTGTTCACTCTATATTGCCTTAAACTTTAGATTTAGATTCTGATACCAAAATGGAGCAATCGTCTTGAGATGTCATGCAAAGGAATAGATATACTAACTTTGAAATGATAGAACTCTTTTGCTTTCTATATTTACCTTAGACTATTTATTTTCTTTTTGCAGAACTTGGAATTAATTTTGATCACATATGGCAGAAAACCTTGACGGTGCTAAACCCAATGAAGCCAGCAGATGGCAGCATCATGAATGAAACAGATCTCACAGGACCCATTCTTTTCTGTGTGGCTCTGGGAGCCACATTGCTTATGGTAGCTTTCAACAGCTAACCTGATATTTCAGGCCTCATTTTCATCAGAGCTAATTTTGAAGAATTTTCTTTTTAAACATGAGAAATCTGCTTTCTAACAAGAATTAGGACATGAGCTTGGATTCCATCACATAAACTCTGGGTGTAGAGAAGCATGATAAAAACCCAAGCACTGGGGACCAGGATGCTCACTAGTCAGCCAGTGGGGACCATGATGCACCTTAGTCAGCAGTTTTGCTAGTCTGTGAGCACTAGGATCCGTGAGACACCATGTCTCGAAAAAAGATGGCCTGTGCACACATACACAAACACACATGAACATATGCAGCACCCCCACATACATACAAAAACAGCTTCTTCTAATGCAGTTATAACTTCCAAATGTGTTTTAAAAAGTATGTGTGACTACATACATGTTCTCTTCCCATACACTAAATTTGTAATACTGGATGGCCAAGATACTGAATAAAACCTAGTTTCTGTGTGGCCAGTGATCACATCCTTGTCATCCAGCAACAGCACAGTGATAGCGACCTCCTTCCTTGTGGTATGAAAAAATGTGAATGCCCTCTAACTCAAACACTGTCAACCACAGCTGCCATTTATTCTTAGGGCTCCCTTCTTCTCTTTTTCACACAAATATGGTATTCTTGGATTAAGCTGCTGTGCAAGGCCATGCCAATTAATCAAATAGTCAGAAACAATCAGTTTAATATATTAACTCATCTTTCCCTTGCAAGTCATTTGTAACATAACAGCTGTTTGTTTGTTTTTCTTTTAAGAAATAACTAACATTTCTTAAAAGACAGGGTTAGTTCCATCATCAAGATCACTCTTGGATACATAATGCTAATAGGAGTTATTTTAATATCCTCTCTTGTGTTTTAAATACAAAACATTATAAATAAGGAAATCTTAACTGGATGTGATATAATGAATTCTACCCATAACTCCCAATAACTATGATCTAAATATGTTTTCACATTGATATGCTTTCATTTCTTTACTTCAAGACAAAAAGGGTTTACTTTTTTAATAAGGTATACTAGAAAGGAGGTTTTTTACAGTGCTAAAATTATATGGAATATGTGAAAAAACATATATCATTAACATTTTATGTAAATATTAACACTTAGATTTTTTCATTATTCTTCATTAGGAATTATTATTGATATTAATGTTAATAGATACCAACAATGACATTCCAAACCTCCAACTTAAGTCAAATTTAAGGATAAACTTATTTGCTACCAAGTCAACTCTGCATTACCTTGCCTCTATAATTAAAAGCTCATTTCATAGGCCATTACATTCACTATATTAGCAAAAGCAAAACTACCGTCAGAGACAATATTCAAATTCCTTACACACTTCTGTGTGTAGGAGACATGGCGCTAGTGACTTTGCTTCTCCCTCCTAGATCCCATCTTTAGCCGGTCCACGACTTCCCAAAGCACTTGAATACATAGGCATTTAGGAAATACACAAACCACAGCAACTCCAATGTTTTTCATTACCCAATATCAACCCATGATTTACAGACATTCTCATTCAACTGTTCTGGTCGGGCTATCAGTATGGTCTGAAAATCAACAACAAAATGAACAACACAAAAGTACAGTTAGGACTGGATATTGTGCTACATGTCTGTCGTTCCGGCACTTAGGAGATGGAGGTATAAGATACAAAAATTGGCCAGTAGGCACTGTAGAGCTAGACCCTGTCTCATAAAACCAGGCTGGAGATGTAGCTTATTGGTAGAGCACTTCTCTAATATCTACAAGGCCCGGGGCTTGATCCTCTGAACTAGGAGAATTTTTTTGGGGGGGTGAAGGGTTTCAAAATAGGGTTTCTCTATGTAGCTTTGGTGCCTGTCCTAGAAGCAGTTGATGTAGACCAGGCTAGACTTGAACACACAGAGATCTGCCTACTTCTGCTTCCTGAGTGCTGGGATTAAAGGTGTGTGCCAAAACCACCTGGCCAAGAAAAAAAATTTTAAGTGTTTAATTTGAAGAACACTAAGTATTTTAGATCAAGATATGCTAACATGGGTAAATTACCTAGGGAGGATCTTAGACATTTGAGGTAAAAACCCAGGCGATTTATTTTATATTTTAATATTAAACTTTTGTTAAAATTTGTAACAAATTCTTAAGGGTATTTATGTTTATAAGTGTTTAAGGCTATATTAAAAGTTGTATTCTTTTGCTCAATTATTTAGCTATTCAGTAAGTATGGGGCAAAAAAAGACATGTTTCACTTATCTCACTCTCTAAAGAAAAATGTATGATAAAAAATTATCCTGGCAATATTTTATCTTTTCTGTAGCATGACTAGCTAATCCCAAATATTATACATACATGCATATACATACATGCATATATACTCAGAGTGCTTGCTTGTAGTTCGTGTCACAGGCAGGGATTTATTTTAACCAGAATTCTCAGAGCCCTGGTGATAGTACCTACCATAATATTTGGCAGCACCGAGTAAACTCTGGACTGCTCTCTGTATGTTGTTATTCTGATTTCATCTCGCATATATTGTGATTTCTAATTGTTTTCTTTGTGTTGATTCAGGCAGGAAAAGCCCAGTTTGGTTACGTATATGGCATGAGTGCCATTGGCTGCCTTGGGATTCATACTTTACTAAACCTGATGAGTTCTGCAGGGGTGTCATATGGCTGCGTGGCCAGTGTGCTGGGATACTGTTTGCTCCCCATGGTCATCTTGTCCAGCTGTGCCATCTTCTTTTCCTTGCAGTAAGTGTCTGTACTAATTGACTCCACATGCACCATCTTTGCCCAGGCCTGCCAGACCAGGGAAATCATGGTTTCTTAATATTTTATCATTGAAATTGAGGGAAATCATGCTTGTTAAAAGCTACACATACATTCAGAAACAGAATAGGTTCAGTTTGGCTAAGGTTTTTCTCTTTTTAAACTGGTTTAAAAAATAAATGCAACCATGTAATATTTAAAACTTGTACTTTTAAGTTGTCACATACTTCAATCTAAACTATTGGCATGGGTAACATAACAGCTACAGAAAATTCACTTATTTGATTTTGGAAGAGTAAATGCCTGCTGAATTCTGACAAATTACTTCAGTGCCCAGGCATCCGCCTTCTAGGCAAGAAGTGACTGTTATTTCTCAGCTGGACTCCTCACAGCTGAGAATTCCTAGAAACCCCGATGGGGACATTAATTCTGGAGAACTTACGGCATACATGCTCAATCAATACATTCTTTTCCTTTTTCTTTCTTCACTTAGACATCTGGCTGGCATTTGCAATTCTAAACTATTCATAAGGATACCGTAGATGTGTTTCCCAGAGCTCATGCCTACAGCTAGCACTCAGTGACAGCAAGCAAGCAACTGCACAGTTACCTGTCATGTCTACAAAACACTTGGAAGTAAACATTCACCCTTTTGCTCATTCTTTCATGTCCAAAGGAGATGTGACTTGCATTTTCTTCTTGGATGAGGCAGGTCTTAGGTGATTAATACTACATTGGAAGGAATGTTGTCATATAGAGAGTTTATCACTACAAGGATAATCAGGTTAGAGAAGTAAACGTTTATGATATTCTTGTTATCACAAAGAGTTGTTCTTATGAAATTACTGAGAGTGATTTAAACATGCTCATTCTGTTCAAATACGGTCTCATTTTTATTGTAACATGCTTGAGAACTGCTGGAGCCAAATATTTGCTTTATCAATGAGTACTCGAATTTACCAAAAGCATTTGACAGAAAATGGACACTGTGAATGCATGCGTAAGTAGAACAAGTTGTATTTATTACATGTGTGTATACATTATTGTATGTTTTATAAAGAAGCACACAGCTGTTTGTGTAAGTGTTGGCTCTGTATACTGTTCTGTATACAGGGCTGCGCTGTACAGAACTTTGACATAGTAGTGTGGTATGGTTCTATAATGCTGGCTGATACTTTCACAAAATAATAATGCTCTGATGTACCATTTTAAAATTCTAGGTGTCAAAGGGTATTTTCTGTGACTTTGGCATTTAGAGCATCTTAAATGACATGAATGCTAAGGGCCAATGAGAAGATTATTCATAAAATTTAGATTTGGAAAATCTCTAGAAGTTTAGACATTTCCACCCTGAAATTATAAGGGATATTGTGTGCATTGTCATTCCTAAGCAGTGGATTTTAGTGAAATCTTTTCTGACTGGCTGAGATCTTTTGAGCTCACCCAGGTAATGGTTCACCTTTACAAATGGAGACCAAGATTCTTCGCAGATGCAGACTGGCATTTCAGGGGTAGCTCTGACTCAGTCTCCCCCCTCATCTCCAGGCATAAGACAGCTGTCATCTCTGTCTTTGTTACAGGGGCAACATCGGAACTGTGTCAGCCCTGCTCATCATCACATGGTGCAGCCTCTCAGCTTCTAAGATCTTCATTTCTGCCTTAGCTATGGAAGGACAGCAGCTCCTTGTGGCTTACCCCTGTGCCTTGTTTTATGGGCTGTTTGCCCTTCTGACGGTTTTCTAAAGACTGCTTGATGTGGTTCTGCAAGATCCCACTTGCTTGCTGTTCAGATTTTTCTGGAAGTGCGTTAGCACTCAAATTCAGCAAGATAACTTCTGTTTTATGGCTGTTGAGAGACTATTAGCAGAAAGAAAGCAGCACTCAAGGACAGTGCTCTAGTAGCCTGCTTGGTGGTGGGGATGATGTTTTCGTTTTTCAGTTTGGAGCATTAAAACACATAAAATATTTTTGAAATATTAAGAGATAAAAATATCTGTACTGATAGATGCTGCTTTTTCTCATCTCAATAGACATTTCTGAGAAATTTCAAATAAAATACCATCCTATGCTTAACATTTATTAATTATAATAAATATTTTTCAAAAACGTTCATGACTCTGTGCATATGGTTAAAATTTATACAATTTGGCACCTTTGGAGAGTTCAGCGGCTTTATCTACACAGAGTCAAAGAAACATCTTCACCTACCTTAACATCTGTTATTCAGTCTCATTAGATAAGGTGTCGATTCACCACATTCTCACTTCCCTCTCGCTTGCATTAAGTGCTATGTTCTGTTACTGCAGTGCTTCCTTGTATATATCTCACAGGATCTTACTATATTCACTCTAAAGAGGTAAAATGCTCCCATGGAAACTCCCACGTATTCGTAGTAACGTGACTGAAGTGTCTGAAATGCCCCTCGGCACCGCTCTTTAACCCTATACTACATGTTTGTTTGAAATTGTCTTTGTTGCCGGGCAGTGGTGGTGCATGCCTTTAATCCCAGCACTCGGGAGGCAGAGACAGGCGGATCTCTGTGAGTTCGAGACCAGCCTGGTCTACAAGAGCTCGTTCCAGGACAGGCACCAAAGCCACAGAGAAACCCTGTCTCGAACTCCCCCCCCCCCAAAACTGTCTTTGTTCTAAGATGACCAAAATAACAGCAGTACTTTCTTCTCAGCTCTCTAATCTTTCTTCCACATTAGTTATTCTGATCTGATTTTATTTAAAGCTTTAAGTGTCTAGACGATCGTTTCATCTTCCCACCACATCTATCTGCTTATGTCTGCTCTGCTTCCCTTTTATTACTTTCTTCTTTCCACAATACTCTTTCCTCCATCCCTAGTATTTTCACTCAGTTTTCATTCATACAAGCATATAAACATGATCTGGTGTCTCCTAACTCAAAATAAAAATTTCAAGGGTAGTCCATTTCTCTAGTCCCCTTTATAGCAAAATAATATCTTAAAAGGGCAGTCTTATTTCTGTTTCTACCTTATTACCCCCTCTTCACTCTTCCTTGCCATCAGCTCGAGAACTCTTCATCCTGTGAACACCTTTGTCAAATTGGTGAGAACACATCATACTACATTCAACCATGAATTTTCAGTTTCATCTCACTTGATAAGTAATATTGGCTTGGTTGTTTAGTCAGTCTCTAGTTTGGCTCCTGTATGGAATTACTGAGTTCTTCACATGGATTTGCAATGGCCTCTTCTCTTAGCTGTCCCCTTGGCTGATGTTTTGTACCTTTCAGTCACAAATCTGATGTGAAGTTATTAGCTGTGCTCATTCAGTTAAATAACATTCCAATATAGTGACTCCAAAATTTCATTTGCACTGTAAATTCTCTTCCCTGACCTCTTGGTGTATATACAAATTATACATAATATTTGTATTTGATTTTTATATGATAAGTTTATACAAGTCAAGAAATCAACCCCTTGATTTCTATCCTATCCTCCTCATTCTCTTTAAAAATCTTTTCAATTTTGTGATAAGTAGAGTCAAGATCACTTTTGCTTACCCATCAATATCTTGTCCAATATTTAATTTAGCCTGTCATGAATAGACATTTCAAATGCGACCGTGTCTCATGAACTCCTCTATGGTTTAGATAAGAACTGTTTTCCCAAAGGCCTTTTATGTGTCGAACTTGCTTCTCAGATAATGTGTTCAGTTCCTGAAACATGACTGGATCAGAAGGTCAGAGACATAATCAATGGACTAATACATTGGTGAATTCTTAATTTGATGTTGTTTCTGAGAAGAAATAGAAACCAGAAGACTGGACCAGCTTGGAAGAAGCAGATCACAGAGGGAATGCCTTTGGATGGCATGTCTAGTCTGTGACCCATTCCTGTCTGGGGTTGGTGAACAACTCTGCGGTGCCACATGCTCCTCACGGTTTTGTTTCTCACCATACATAAGTTGAGAACCAATGGTGCAAATGATCATTGGTCTGCAACTTCTGAAACTCTGAGCCCCAAAGAAGCCTTTCCTTTTTTCAGGTTGTTTTCTCAGCCATCTTGCCAAGGTGACAAAAAGGGACTGACTCAAGCTCTTTCACTGCCAGCACCATGCAAGTCACTTTAACTCCTGGCTAAAGGAAGTAGTCTACTCACGGACTTCTTTCTCCCGTGCATTCTGTGCAGCAGGGTTATTTATAGACACAGTACATGAGAGCCTTTGAATATGTATACTTATTTATGGTCATACCCATTCAATGCCCTTTTATGGCTTTCACTCATATGTACAAGAAAGCTCAGCCTCCTTTGCACAACTCAGAAGCTTTCTAGTCTAAGACAGGCCCTTAGAATAACAGATCACATTCTCTGGAATCCTCTGAAGAGCCGTAAATCCCTCGCCCTGACCTAGAACTTCTGAATTGCACTTTGCATTTTAACAAGGTCCCTGATGAATTAGATATCCAGTAGAATTTTAAAGTGCTTGCCTGAATGATCGGGCCATGTGACTTGCTTTTCCTTCCCAGCTTCATACCTCAAACTCTTCCCCCTCTTCACTAACCTTATTGTTACTTCTCACGCTACAAAATTTATCACTTCTGAATCTTCATATTTATTCTGTTTACCTGCAATACGCTTGCTGCAGATCTTTCATATTGTTTAGCGGTGTGTTCATGCCACTTCCTCATCTGAGGCCTCCTTTTGTTGCTCTTTTTCTACCAGTACACCTTCCACCCAGCTTTACTCAGTTCATTCTCCTCTCTTAAACACTAGGGTAATTATCTAAAGTTATTTAACCTCCCTATGCTCTAATTTCTTGAGTTCTCTGCTTTGCCTCTCATCACCCAGAAGATAAGCATATTGATTCAAATCCTTTTCTATGAACAGCAGTCCTGATATTATTTTTGTTTCTATTTTTAAGAATATTTTTATTTGCTATTTGAAATTTTCTGTTTCCATTTATGGGGTGCATGAATGAATAAATAGTTGAGACAGTGATTGGATATTAATACCTGTGATGAGTAAGACAATGGAATCTCTGACCCATGAGTTTGGGGCAAAAATAGACGAAAAGCAAATAACAGTAATCCAGCGAGATAATTATTAAAGTATGATGCTGCTAGTGAGCAAGCCTGTAGGAAGGAAGTCAGGGCTGCAGCAGGCATTAGAACTCTGTGGTTTAATAATGCAGTAATAAACATTAATTTTGTCTTCTGTTCTTAGCCTTTCTGTTTGCAATGGGATGGTTCTACTTTCATGTTTTATGTAAAGCAGGTAAAGCAAATACGACCACTCACTGTATACTTTTTCAATGAAAATATCCTGTTGCACAGAGATATACTTATATTCTGGACTAAAAATTATATCTTTTGGAGGAGACTTTTGCCTAAAATATTTGTATATAAAAATTTCTTTAAGCTCACAATGTAGCTTGACAGTTTTTCTACAAAACTAGGCATACAGAAAATATTTTATACTTACTGTGAAATTTTTGACATCTCTATGAAGAAGCAAATGGTAAGCGTTTTCATTTAGTAGGAAGTAAGGTTGCATTTTATTTAATAATAAAGATAAGAATTGTGAAATAGCTAAGAATTAAATTAATATAATAGGAAACATAGATCCTCTATAGGAAAATAAAATTTATTAAAGACATATTTTAAGGAAATTTGGTTATGCAGACAAATATACTATGGATATAGATGGCAAAACTGAATTCATGAAGAATTTTCACATTTAATAAAATTTTACTACAAAAATTCCAAGAATTTGGGAATTAACAAGGTGATTCTAAAGTTGATATATGTGTCAAAAGCTTCAAGCTAACAGTCTATAAATTTGCCTTGAGAGTGAGTTAAATAGTTCACTTCTGTGACTGGATACTAAGTAAACTGAAATTTTTTGGAGACATGAGACAAGGCACACAAGTTAGTTTTTATTGTTATTTGTTTGTATTATTTTCAAGATAATCCCACTATGTAGTCCAGGCTGGCCTTCTATTTACTGTGTCGTTCATGTGACTGAAAGTTTTTAATGCCTGCCTCAGCTTCCTTAACACAGGTAGTTTGCCTTCTCAACAAGTTTCACGTGTGTTCAGTTTCATAAGTTGTGATTTAATGAGGACATACTATGGGCTGGCCTAAATGCTTCCTATGTGTATTAGTATATCTGATTATTACAATAACTATCAAGTACTGTTGTCATTGACTCCATCTCAAAGCTGAAGGTGTCAGGGACAAAGGGCTCAATCACTTGGTCAAGTTACTCGGCCAGTGACTAGAATGTGGAAACAGAAACTTGATTTCACAGCCTCTAATCACAGCATAATAATTGCTGTTCTCCATCAGTTCTTCCATTTGCTCTTGACCTTGGTGAATGCTAAACAGGGACCATTGGCTTGAGCTGCTGGAGAGGAAAGCTGAGTTATATAGGAAGGAACAGGATGCCTGGCAGGAGTAGAATGGTCCCTAGAAGACTCCAGGGCCCACTACTGAACTCTACTTGAAATCCATGATGCCAATTCAGACCTAGCTGGCATTTGGATACAAGACCTCCACAGAGTTTAGTTCTTTACCCTACTCTAAGAAAGGTGCGTGTTGCATAGATACATAGAATGTATGAGCTCTCTTTACTAATTGGTAAAACATGGAATTTATTCGTGACCGGTCACATGTATAAAATCACAAATGGTGCAGTGAGTGGGAGCACACTTGGACAAATAACAGAAATAGATCTTTTCATTTTAATGCCTCCCAGGAGCTTTTTCCTTTCTCTTTTCATCAAGTGTGTTCAATTTTTTTTTAAAATCTGGGAATGGAACCTTTTCTCTTTCCTTTTCATTCTCTGTTTTATGGGCTGGATAAAAGTTACAGATTATTTTTCAAAAGATAAATGACACATTCGAAGTCAAGAGATGGCCTCCATTTTGACAAGAATGATTGGGGACATGTGCTGAAAATAAGAGCCCTGAATTACTCAGACTCGAGTGCCCCAGTTCATACAGCTTAACTAGGGCAGTGGCCTTTGAAACGACTGATGACAGATGCTCTGCTACTTTCTCTGTCTCCGGGTGAGTAATGCCAACTGCTAAGGTCCTTTAACAACACCCTGCTTCTCCTTTTTTTGAGAAGGCAGCAGGCTCCACTCTGCTTTTATTCAGTCATGTCTGCAGCTTGCTAAATCAGTTTCCATTCTTGAATGGAAGTCTGGAATGATTATATACATTTTTTTTAAAGTTTCAAAACCAGGTAGGCTGTCACAGAAAACTCCACAATGGTGATGAAGGTGTGTATGCCTGTGTGAGTGCAAAACAGTTTGCTTAATGTAGGTAAAATTCATGAGTTTTACATTGCTATAATCCAAAGGAGTACATGCAATATTAGGAAAAGTGAATTAGTCATAAACAGAGGCTTGGGGAGGAGAGAAAGAAGTGAAGAAGAGGAATGAAAGAGAATAAAGGTTATATTTTGACTTTGCAATAAAGTGGAAACAGTTTGACTTATCTGATATATATTCATATATATATATATGTATTATTAATCTTGTTTTCTTCACACAGAAAACTAAATGAATGATGTGAAATTTGCCAGATTCTGCTGAATAAGACACTGCTTATGAATGATCTAGCCCAAAGTTACTCAGTATAAATGGAAATTGGCCACAGCTTTCAGAGATTCTCTGGGTTGAGATTTTAGGAAAGGCTGTTTCCTAAACATTGATACATATATTCTCTGAAAAATAAATGATTTTGACATTGCATACAATTGTTGAGTGAGGTTATGTCAAGGCCAGACAAATTTCTTTTAGCTTATGAGTTTGAAAGAAGGGGTTTTATTGACATTTTGTTATTTGTGTATACAGATTCTGAACATCATTCCTGTGGTGAAGGTTTTCCATATGCTCTAAAGAAGGTGACTGTAGCCTCTTCCTGAACTCTCGGAGCTTGAGACCAATGAATTCAGATAATTCAATCAAATCTATTTGCTCAGTGCTGCAAAATAAATGATAAAATAAAACAAGCAAAAGAACCATTAGGAATGCATATGAAAAAGCAAAAGGAAAAAATCTAGCTAGATTTATCTATTTGTCATTTATCAATGTATCCATTTATATCTATCTATCTATCTATCTATCTATCTATCTATCTATCTATCTATCTATCTATCTCTATCTCTCTCCTGTCATCAAGGCTGACTCATTGTCTGGCCATGCCTGTTCTTTGTTGTCTTTCAGGCCTTTTTTGAATTATGAACCATATTTATCCAATATTTTAAACAGTACTTATTTTTATATTATCTATGGCTAATCTCTGTTGGTCATTTAGAAAAGTTCTTACACTACTGGAAAAATACTGAACATCCAAAAGTTTTGGTAGCAACAAACCCTTTTTATTACAAATCAGAATATCAAGATAGATATAGGATGTTGAAGCAATAATCTTTGCATTGTCTGAGAGGATACAAATATCAGCTATTATGTAGCATTCACCAACAGAGCATTTAGACCTAGAGCTGTCATGGTAGAGGAATTGCTATCACAAAAGGCAGGCAGAAAATTGGTACTGGAAACTGAATTCAATTAAGGGAGTGGTTTTGGGTAACTACAGGATGATTCCAGGCTCTGTAGATAGATTATGAATCTGGGTATTATCTCTTCCCAAAGAAGATCTTTGGATATTTTACATATTGTCTACTGTGTACACAGAGATGAGTAATATAAAATAGAATAAAGGAAGCATGCAAAAAAGAACATATTATATATTTCATAGAGGAGGAATTGAGGTCAAGAGCAGGAGTGGCAAAGAATATCTGTGAAAGCCACAAAAGTCTGAGAGTTCTCCCACTAAGAGCACAAAGCGTGCAGACTTCAGTCACTGCTTGTCACCAAGTATACAGTGAGATCATCATCCAAAGGCACTGAAATCTCAATGTCACTAAAAGTGGGCAAACCAGAGACTCGTGCTTATTTAATAAAAAGTGAGCACCTTGTAGATAAATAGCCAGTCTGAATCTCTCTTGTTGAGGTTTTTTATTGAGCATGCAGGGATGAGAAAAGCTAGTCCAAAAAGGATAAGCAAGGTTGCTTGGGTTTTGGGAGTTTGTTGGGAAAAGTTACACAAAGTCCTTTTTATTACTGGGATTTGCTTGAGTTTAGTGATCTTTCGAGGGCCCCAAATTTGATCTTCATCATTAGCTTAGGAAGTTTGATGGAACAACATCCAGATAAAGCATAGAGAGTGAGCCATAAAATTATAATTTCTGGGACTGTTTTGTTAACTTACAAAAGTATTTATTGCATCTATAGTCCTGTATGTCCCTGGACCTAGCTCTCTAAGAAATCCATGTGGGGAGATGCTGTGCTGTTTATAATGGGTCCTGACTGCTGTGAAAAAACATTCCTTAAGGAAAGTAGTGATTCAGAAACATGAATATCTCATCCTTGATGAATGGTGTGCATTAATGCCAACTCTATCTTGTTAGAAATCCAATTCCAGCAAGATTTCCCAAGTCAAATTCCCTTTGGCATAAATTTGTTTCAATAAGCCTCTTGCCATTTATAAATTTAGATGAAATAGACCTTTTAAGTAGCAATTAATATTTGCTTAAATCATACATTTTCACAGATAATTATGTTAAATGTAATGAGAAATTCTATTTACTAATATTTATTTTCAATCTTAGGTTGCTCCAGTCTTGAAGAAATTTCTCTTAATTTGAGCATAGTGAACTTAGTAGAATACTTTTAAATGCTCATCAGAACCATACTTAATTGCTCACATATGGTCTCAGCTTTTCAGGGTTGCCAGACATTTGGTTTTGAGACACTAATTGACTGAGTACTGAGGACACCAGGCATCCCCTTCATCCCTAGTTGTGTTGGATTTCTCTCAGCATTTTTCCATACTCTTCTATTCTAACCCTCTACTTTCAGTTCCATCCAAGCATAAAAGGAAGGAAGATAAACAACTTGTGTGCATTGAAGACATATGAAGAAACTGATGATTGAACCATGCGTGCCCATGAAAGTGTTTTATGTAGTCTCATTTCTCTATCAGAAAAAAAACAATGTTATAGAGGTCCAAGCCAAGAGAATAGAGTGACATTTTAATATATTTCGTTTGCATCCTTTGTCTTACCATGTTGCAGGTGATTATTATGCCTATTAATTTGGCTATAACTTCAGTGCAGCTTAAGATCTGGATAATGCTAACCATACCAATTGGCTAGAACATCCTTGAAAAGTACCGTAGACTGGGAGATTTTATCAGTAGAAATGTACTCACAGATGCTAAGCCTGAAAGTTCATGGTTAGGGAATCTTCAAGTTTGTTGTCTCCCATGACCTTTCTCTTGGGCTTTCTGAAGTCCCCCACCTTTTCTCCTCCTTCTTTTCTGCATTTATTTATTTATTTATTTATTTATTTATTTATTTATTCATTCATTTCTTTCTTTCTTTCTTGAAAGTGCTAGGACTGAACATAGGGCTTCATTCATGCTAGGAAATCAATATTCCTGAGATGTATCCCCAGTCCTCTTTTTCCTCTTTGCAAGCAGACCTCACTAAATTGTGTAGGCTGCCCTTGAATGCACTTTGAAGCATATGCTTGTCTGGAGATTTTAATCCTCCTGCCTTCAGAATACTTGGGATTACAGGCCTAAGACACTAGGACAAACTCTAAAATTGACAATTAATAGAGCAAATAGTAAATTCTACTGAGCTGAATGCTGTTAGGAATTTGTCACATTTATGTGTGTGTATATATGTATGTGTTCCTTTGAAAAATATTTTTTTTGAAAATTTTATACAATGTATTTTGGTCATAGACTGTCAAATACATAAGTGAACAAATACAACATTTTAAGACCACAACTGTTTTCTCTCTGTGTAGAGGGAAGGGCTATTTGTGGACATATTTGCCTCCATTACTTCCTGGGGTTTGCATATGGGTAGAATCTTTCTGGAGACTCCTCTTGTCCACTGCAATCTCTTTCCTGTGCCCACATTTCAGAGTGTGAGTTGGGCCATCTTATTGCTGTTCATTCTTACGTTCTTTTGTCAGCCTAGGTATCTGCATTTTGTACCTTTTTGCTTGTAAGCAGTCCCATGGATCAAGGAACTTATTCACTATTTTTTTCCTTCTGAGTTATAGGGATTTAAGATTTCAACATACACATTTCAAGTAGGAAAAGTATACAACTCAGCCTATAATATTGTTGCTGTTTGGAATATAATGACTATATATACTGAGAGAAGACTGATGCCAAATTAATGCTTAGCTATCACCTATTACCCAAGTAAATTTCTAATGCTTTTCAAAATAGGCTCCAAGTTATAGCCCTTTGAGGAAACATACAGGGATTCTAACAGGAAAGATTGGCACATCTCCCAGTTCATTTCCTCTGTGTACATAAACACAGTTCCTCTTCTATAAGCTGGAATAGTCTTCACTGTTTTGTGCTGTAGACCAGCAGAGTGATACTCGGCAAGATTTGAAGATCAAGCTTGAACGAGCTGACAGTTTCTCCTTTATTGCTTCTGAAATGTTGAATCACTGCTTGGGAAGTTTAAAAATATGTGCTAGAATAAGATACCACACAAAGAGCTCCGAGGCTCTACAAATATTACTGAAAAAGACAAAACTATCTATAAAATGAAATATATGTGTTACCACATATTTATGTACTTATATTTATGCATAGTTTAAATATTTTATTTTTTGTGATTATAATTGTATCATTTAACTTTTTTTCCTCCAATCCTCCACTATATACTTTCCCATACTGTCTTTCAAATTCATGACTTCTTTTCCCTTAATTTTTGTTACATATATGTGCATGCATTCACTGTCTTAGTCACTACTCTATTACTGTGAAAAGATCCCATGACTGTGGCAACTTTTTTAAAAAGAAAGATTTTAATTGGTCCTTGCTTACCGTTTGAGAGCTTTATTCCATTCTTATTTTAGCAGGAAGACATAATCCTGGAGGAGTAGCTTAGAGTTCTACATCTGGTTCTGTACAGAGCAGAAAAAGAGATAGAGATCTTGGGCCTGGCTTGAGCTTCTGAAACCTGAAATTCAACTCCCAGTGGCATACTTTCTCCAATAAGGTCACACCTAATCATTCTAAGTAGTGTCACTTCCTAATGACCCAAAATTCAAATATATGTGACTATGGAAGCCATTATTATTCAGACCAACAAACACGCACATGATCTCTATCTATCTATCTATCTATCTATCTATCTATCTATCTATCTATCTATCTAGTCTGCTATCTATAGAGTCTGTATCATATTATGTGTAAGTATATGTTTTCAGGGATGACCATTTGGTATTGAATAATTATTTAATGTGTTATTCCTTGCAGAAGACTAGTTTTCCTGCCCTCATTATTCCTTAGTTGTTTGTAGTTTTTTGCCTATGGCTAAGGACTTCCGAGTTTCCCCCTTCCTTGATAGTATGTCTGTTGGTGTGGTTCTTGTCCAGATCATGTTCTGGCAGACAGGTTGTTGAGACTTCATGGGTATACCTTCTGACATTTCTCGGAGACAGTCTCACAGCAAAGCCCTGTTCCTATGGCTCTTGTAATGTTTTAATTAAAATTTATGTCATTATCCCCCTTCTATATCCTCCCTCCATACTCTCTTACATTCCCTGTCCTTCAACTTCTTTTAACCCCCTTTCATTTTATGGTACCTTTTCCTTTTATTATTATAGTTACACACATATGTTTGAAGAATACGTAATTATAACTCACTGAATTCATTTTTGATTTTCTATATATGTGTTTCATAAACTGACCTTTTGATATTGGATAATCAATGAGGTGGCTTATCCTTGGGAGAATATAATTCTCCATAACAGTCAGTAAAGTCCTGTAGTTCATTGTCTATGAGTGAGTCTCCATGATATTTCCCTGCTTCCACACTGGCATATCTGTTGATATCACCATTGTTCTGGTCTTGTTTATGCAGCTATTTCTAGAATAAACTGTCACACAGCAGACTTTCTGTTCCTCAGACTCTTAAATCATTCTAATCCTTCATCCCTAAGTTTCCCTGAGCTATAGATGCAGAAGCTGTAGTGTAGCTGTTTCCCTTGGGGCTGGGCTCCTCGTGATCCATTGATCTTCACATTGTGTTCAGTTGGTTCAATCTGATGGTCTCTATTTGCTGCAAAGAGAAGATTCTTTGATGAGAGGTGGTAACTACACTTATCTGTGGACAGAGGAGAAGTTCTAAAACTGTAGTTAGAAATCATGCTGACCTAACCAAGTGGCAGTTGTGGATTCTCATCTAAATCCCATGACTTCAATAGCTCCAGGAAGCTGTCTAGGTTTCTAGTACCAGGCACAATGCCCTTTCTGCTGACTGGGCCTTAAGTCCAATTGGATAGAAGTTGGTTACCACAAACATGTGAGAGCCACTGATTGCACCATTACACATACCTTTCCATGCTGATCTCTGTTGTGATTCATAGGTTTCACAACTGAGTAGGATTATTAACTGTTTTACTTTCTTGATAAATTTCACAGTATTTTCTCATATTGTGGAAGCTAGGCTGCAGGAGGGAGACTTTCAGGTTAGCTCCAGGTTGAATTATCCTTATCTTGTGTTGTCGCTATTATGAAATGTCTTCAACAGTTAGGGAGTTACCTTCCATTTCAAGTAACAACCAAGAGCATGAGCAGTCGTCTGTATTTTGGGGAGAGTCACTTGGACACTTTGACCAATCACTAGAAAGGAGCTTTCTGGTGTTTGTACTATGGCTTGTGTTAGTTTATGGTTATTTCAGAGAGTAGAGAAATCGATCTTGATCACATGACTTCTACCTTGAGCGTTGTTGGGTACTCTAACTACAAGAGACATCTATCCTTTATGCCCTTTCCCTTGACATCACTGCATTTTACCTCCTGAAGACATACAATCTGACTTCCATAAACCAAGAGACGAGTTTGCCAGTAGCCCAAAATACAGAATTGTCAAGATAGTACCCTTGTCTTCTATTCTTATCCTAGATGTTCTCGTTAAGCCCAGAGGAAAAATTCCATACCTTTAATAACTTAATAACTTAACAAATTTTTAGTAAAACTTGTACATTTAGTGTGTGTACTTATTTCTTATAGCTTAAAATCTATTCACTGGAGCACACAAACATAAAGTGGTTCTTAAATATTCCTGAATCGAAAAGCTTGTTAAGGTGCAATTGGTACTGTCAACATTTCTTGTGTGATTTTAATGAGTAAAAAAAAATTAAAAGCAGATTTCTCTGTATGGCTAGTCATTAATCATTGTGAAGATAGCTGGGAAGCAGATTAACTGACGCTATACACTGTTTGCCTCCAGAAGCTAGGTAATCATAAAGGCACTGCAGGAAAAGTCGTTATACGTGAACACTTGTTTTTAAGAAGTGTTGATAATGAAAAATGTTTGAAATCATAAGAAAGTGTTGTTGCTCAAAATTGGAGTAACCTAAGATTCAAGTTTGGATGAACATCAGCAATTTTCTTCTCTTTGTGACTCTTCCCAAACGTTGCTTAGGCCATGCTGTGTGATTTTCTTTCTTGCTGATCCCACCTCTGGGTCAGTTCTGTGCATTCCTGGCAGACTTGTAACCTTGACTGTGTACTGAGTCTTGTCCTGCCTTTCTTTCAAATGGATAAACCATCAGAAGGAAGCTGTATGCCCATGTGGGTGGCAGGTCCTGTACTTCATCCACTCAGATTTGGTGCCGAGCAGTCTATTGCCTTCCATTTTGCACATGGAAATCATAGCTACATTTTGGACTTAGTTATTTTCAGTATTTTCCCATCTGGGAATAAAATCGGGGTACTGACATTTAGTATTCTCAGCTCCTTGGTTTCTTCCTTTGATTTGTGCATTCTTCTCCCACTCTAACACATGTAATTTTTGCTCCTCCCCAGGTCATGTGTCAAGGTGTCACCACCCTAAGCCTGTTGTCCTCTTACTTTTCTAAGCTGCACAAAGATCTAGATTAATGTCTTTATCTGGTTTTGTATCTCCTTGTTTGGTTTGGTGAAATATTTTAGAAAACTAGGGAATCATCTAACAACCTAGAGAAATTTTATTTTAAATCTACACACCAGAACAGCAAATGTATTCCCCAAAATTTTTATGAAAATAAAATATTCTGATTACAGAGATTCATACAAAAATAAAAATAAATACATAAAATTAGAAATGAAATAAAATAGGATGAAGAGAGGTGCCTAAAAATACCCTAACATAGAAAAATGGCTTATTGTCAGTTGGAGTCTTGTTCTTTAATTGCACTGTTGTAGAAATAAAAATAGTGTGCATATTATCATAAAAATACTCAATACTATAAAGCACATTTTTATAATTATTTTTTCTGATGTTTCATTTTAACTCCTTTATATTATTCTTGCTTTCAGACACATCTGATTTATATCTAACTTTCCCCTAGTGATGGGTGTTTAGATTGTTGCTGATAACAGCTGTCACCTTTTGTGAAGCATAAATTCCTAAAGACAGAACTTAGAAATTAAAAACAGTAACAGCTTAAAGCTCCTTGCTGAAACTTAGCAGGGAAACTTTGGTTAAAGTGGAGGAAATACATTTATAACTAGAACAGTAGCTACTCTGTCTTGTTCTGGGCATACTGCTTAGCTCATACAGCAGTTATGATAGCAGCCAAGTGTCTTCATGTGAAGAAAACTGTTGTGTGTGGGGCGGGGAGGGAGGGAGGAGCAGGGGGAAATGGGGGAAAATGGTACTCTAGAAATAATATTGGCCAAAATCCCACTAACGAGTTCCAGTTAAGATTCCAGAAATTCTGTCATGCGTGATGCATCGGTTAAAAAGAAGTAGAAGAAGTTGATGTACTTTATTTCTGAGCAGAAGTAGCTAAACCAAATGACTTGAAAGAAGCAACCATGAGCTTTTCTTAACTTTGGGGTCTTCTACTCAATTTAGTGCCCTAGACAGCTGAGACTGTCTCTGGTAGTTTTTCAGATGAATAGTACAATCGTTGGTATCTTGAGTGCCGCAGGACTCTTTATGAGGAATTCAATTCTACTGCCGAACTCTTCTCGTGATCTCTCTGTGTGGATCACAATTAGTAACAAAGGTAGAAAAGACTTTTCAGAGGTCAGCTACCCTCTGTAGACTAGCATTGTGGCATAGGCTACCTAATATGATATTCTGGAAACAACTGAAACCGATTAGACGGGATCACCACAAACCCCACATTCTTGTGAGTATCAAGACCCACTTTACGTGGTCCTGAGGGAACAGAGTACCTCCTAGGAAGCTCCTCAGAAACCTTAATTGGAAGTGGTGCCTAAGGTACTTTCTCTGTTTTGATGCAGTGCTGTTTTGCTTATAGTTCTTCCCAGTCACCCTTTAAGTTCACAGATACATGGGGTAAGAATTTTTCCTCTGGGATTCCTAGGCAGTGACTGAGTCTTTGACACCCAATTTCCTTTCTCCTGACTCTGCATAGTCCTTTTCTCTATTGTTTGCTCTATTGCAGACAATAAAACCTTGAGGTGCCACATCCAGCTTGAGTTGCTTTAATGCCGCGTTACCTAAATGTTGCACCAATGACCTTGGCTCTCCTGGAATCTACACCCCAGGATTAAGCTCTCTCTATAGCAAGTATCTAGAGATGCTCAATTTTTCTATTATGACCCATACTGATCCACATTCTTATTTTTTCCTTGTCTTCTAGTTTATTAGTAGAAATGTGTTACTTTTTTGGTTAAGATTAATCATTCTCTCATTCATTTACACAACATTTTGTTCCATTAAGCATATCATTTACACACATATAACCACACTATCGCTGGCATCATGTTATTAAAGAAAATATAGGCCAAATACAACTTGGTTTTCCACTCTTGAGGTATTCCTTGTTTTAATTGGGAGACAGAAATGGGGAGATAATAGTAAGTCTTATAAGTCTGGAGTAATCTCTTGATGCTATGATGAAGTAGAGGCAAAACACTCATTCCTGTCAATAGCTCATTATTTTCTAGGAATATGTAGTGATAATTTTCATTGCGGTTGTCAGAACATTTGACAGAACAATTTCAAGAATGAGAGGTTTAGCTTGTTTTAGGTCTTGTATCATCATGGCAGGGAGAGTGTGCCACAGAAAACTGTTCAGTCCATGACAAAGGATTGTGCACTGAAAACAAGTCAGTTCATGATAGGCTAGAAATACACTGGACCAGAGTCAGAAATAGGTATAACATCCAAAGGTTGGCCTTTAGTGACCACCCTGGCTCGTCAATCTCCAAGTCCTAAAGAGTCTATGTGTCAAAACAAGCAGCTGCCACCAGCAAGGCAATAAGCATTCAAACCACGAGCTCTGGGAAGAAGAGTTTTCAGATTCAAACCAAAGATGGTAATCTTGGCTCCGATCAGACAATAAGGAAGCATTGATTAAGGCTGACTAGAAGTGAAAGCTAGCCAGAAGACGGACTATGTAGAGCTCAGAGAAAGATAAAGTGGGAGGTTTTACACCATACTGCTAAGACAACATGGAAAGCTTCATACGAGGAAAAGAAACATCATGTGTGTGTGCAGACCAGGGGTCAGGTGCATGTGATTTGCTTGTAGAAGATGGTCTGGGGAGAGGGGGAGTGAAGATGCCGAGAAGATAGCAGGAGCCCATAAATTCAATGATTAGGTAGAGAAACAAGGACTTTGGGCTTGGTTTGGAAGATTATCAGGAGTGTTTTGTTGTTGTTTTGTTTTCTTGAAGAGAGGCTGTTAACGAAACCAAGAAATCCTTATATAATTTGAAGACACTCATCGCATTCAACAACTTTCTGATATATAATCCAAAAATTCTTGGAGGTACTTTGGTGACTTTCTGTCAAAACATTTATATTTATTTCATATATAAATAAATGTAAATATTA
The DNA here is from genome assembly GCA_028555095.1 of Dicrostonyx torquatus. Taxonomy (NCBI): domain Eukaryota; kingdom Metazoa; phylum Chordata; class Mammalia; order Rodentia; family Cricetidae; genus Dicrostonyx; species Dicrostonyx torquatus. Next base: position 125,055 of record JAQHUG010000218.1, read on the forward strand.
ATATATAAACATATATTACCTGAGGGAAAGACTTGTGGAATATTATCTTACACTGTGTGAAGATGTGTCACTGTGATTGGTTGAATAAAGAGCTGAATGACCACTAGCTAAGCAAGAAGAAGCCTAGGCTGGACTTCAGGACAGAGAGAACTCTGGGAAGAAGGAGGCAATATCACCAGAGAATTCGGAGGGAGCGGACATGCAGCAGGAGGGGTTAAAGTTATGAATCACGTGGCAACATATGATAGAAATGGCCTAATTTAAGTTGTGAGAGCTAGTTAAAAAACAACTACTTGATGTGCACAATTGTGAAAACTGTAAAACTTAATGTAACAAGCTCAGCCCACTTTCATGTTATCCATTAAAAGCATTTGAATTATAATCCATCCTAGAAAAATTACTTTTCCCAGATTTAAACTTAAGCTTAGATATTATCAATATTCATAATCACTGTGTAGATGATTCAATATGTAAAGATATCTGCCACCAAGTCTGAGTACCTGAGTTCCAGACTCAGAACCACAAGGTAGAGGGAGAGCACCAATGCCTTCAAGCTGTCTTCAGACCTCCGCATGGGTGCTGTGATATGCGCATGCTCCCACTCCCCACATGAAATAAATGGGTATAAGCATAATTTAAAAATTGCCTCTCACCAAGTCAAGCTTCTGTATGTACAATAAAATCTGAAATTTTTTTTAAAAAAATAAACCTATACTATCAGCCAAGCTTCTATAATTAATAATGTCTCACACCATTCTTTTGTGAGTGGGCAACCCAAAGAAAAGTCCATCAACATATGATGTCTCTATATATACACACACACACATATCAAGGGCACTCTTTTCTCAGACAACCTTTCCTAGGAATGCCCTCAATACCCACCCAGAGTCCTGTCTTTCAGTTCATTTCAGATCCTGTTTAGTTGACAACTGAGTTGATCCATCCTATTTTCCTCTCTCCCTCTCCCTCCTGGTCATCGTGAAGAACATGTGAGATGAACAAGGAAGAGTATACAACCTAGAGTTTCTTACTTTATGGGCATGAGCTCAACCACTGAGCAGCATCTCCAATTCATATACATATTACTTTAAATTACACCATGGCTGAAGGTACCTTACATTCTCTGAAAAGGGATCAGTTCCTGGACTCTTTTTCTTCAATGTTATTACCTACATTTTTAGGCTATGTTGGCATCATCTGAAATACATAGACAAAGCATCTGCCATCACATTTCCTTCTCCAGCAAAAGCTCTTTCTCTGTGCCCAAGTTTCTACAATGAATGTTATGGTACTTTCTGAAGTTTGAATGGCCACTGAGGGATCCTTTTACAGATCTAATTCTGGTGACCTGGCAATCTATCTCTTCCTGTGAATCATGAAGACTGCTACATGGAATCTGCCTCCATAGTTGGTAAGCACAGTTCAACAGCAAAGGACCCCTCCCCCAGTGACAATAACAACGTTTGGATTTGGTTTGCTCAAATTTCCTAATTTGAAATCAGTGTCAAAGGTTCTTCTCTATTAAATGATTCCCCTGTCCTCAGAAGACATTGAGGACAGTACCTTCAACACAGTATCAGTCCTTGAGAATGTGGATGGCAGTGAGGCCAACTCAGCAATATGTGAAACTAATTATTAGAAATCTTATATTCTCTTTCTGCTCAGTGCTTTTATTCCCTCTGATTTAAGATGGACTGACAGGCTCTTAGCATACTGATTAGAAAAGAAACCAGTGGATTTCAACCTTTTCACTATTCTCCAAGACTACTATGTGAAAAGAAGTCTCTGCGCACATTCCAGAATGGAGGCCCAGTTTTATCATGTTCTATAGTGCTTTTCTTTTGAAAGAAATCTTATTTTTGTAGTAAAACAATGATTTTGTTATTTTCAGTGGGTAAAATTTATCTTGGGATATTATGGGATATAAAATAATGTTTTATATTATTATAAAACTAATGCAAAATGAAAGTCCATGGGTGAATTTGAAAGCAAAGCATTTCCTATCACTTCTAGGAAACATTGTTTTGATGTCACTTAGCAATACAATTGTGAAGACCAAAACCCTGGTGACTTTCAAAGAAGACTGAGTTCAGAAATTACCAGCCACCAAATGATTTATTATTTATATTTATCTGCATGCATGTATATGCTTATGATGTAAATGGGCTTATTTGTGTGTGTGTGTGTGTGTGTGTGTGTGAGTGGGTGTGGACTCATGCATGTGGTGGTGGTCAGAGGACAGCTTTAAGTGTTGGTCTTTGCCTTTCACATCTGTTGAAGCAGGGTCTCTTTGTATTTGACTCTGACAGCAGGCTCATTGACTCATGAGGTTCTTGGGACTCTCCAGTCTCTACCTCCTCACTGGGCTTACAAATGTGTTACCACACCAGCTTTTATGGGGATGCTTAGGATTGATTCAGGTCCAGAAGATTGTGCTTCAGGTGCCTTATCCACTGAGCTGTCTCTCCATCCCACAAGTGTTTTTTTTTTTTTTTTTTAAAAAAAACAGGAATGGAAGTAAATTTGGAGAAAAACTAAATGCTTGAGCCTGGTCTGTCTGAAGAAAACCCTGAACGTGATACAATGAACATTCACTAGCGAGTGCTGAAATGAGGGTCTGCCTTTGAAGAGCATCCCAGCATCATAGACTGCTTCTTTTCTAAAGTCACATACTGAGAACTTTACTGAAGCAATTAAGTCACTGAAACATATCAAGACATAGATGCATAATGTGATATGAATGGTAGATAACACTTTATATGCAACCTCAATATTTACTAAACATGAATGCATTTTAAACTTAATAAAATGTGCACATCTTGGAAAATTCTTCCACTGACAGTGGATAGAAATGTTATCTTTAATTTTGTCCTAAAGAAAAAAAATGAAATATAATTATCAATTTAAATTTGCAGCATTGTTAGTGATAAATGTGCAAATTTTATAATCCGGTTTTAATATTTATACTTTATTGACTGTAGGTGTGGTAAAATAAGACTTAACAAATGGAGATTATAGGAAGATTGACTTTAACATGTAACTCTCTCCTTCATTGGTCCATTTTGAATCAGCCAATGACCCTAAATGTCTTATCTAAGCTGATTACGAGAGTTCTGTTGTTTAGGAAGGCAGAGGAGATTCAAACAAGTAAAATGTGCGGATGAATGATGTACTTTAGGTGAAATCTGTGACAAAACAATTCTTCATGGTTGAACAAGAGCAACAGGAAAAAATGGTGTTCAGCCATCCTTACCAGCATTTCATTTGCTGCACTTAGGAGGCTAAGAGCTCTGGGCAGATAAGAAAGAGAGAAGCTGATGTCCTTTAGCCTTACTGAGCCAGTCTCTTCCGTTTCTGCTAAATATATTTTCCATTGATTGAACACATAGCTACAAACAACTTAGGAGATAAACACAATGACTCAGACATTGCCTTCTCTTTCCACTCGCTCTTGGTTGTCCTATTTAAATGGCAGCCCTACAGTGCTTTCTGTCTATATTTGCTCAGTTTCTTCTTAGCATCAACAATATTTAACACGACACAGTTTTAACTTGTATGCATTGTTTATTGTCTGTCAGCCAATACCAGGATTGGAAAAACAGTAAGACAGTAAGAGCTGCTTTTTTTTTTTTCTTATTTTGGTTTTTTGAGACAGGGTTTCTCTGTAGCTTTGGAGCCTGTCCTGGAACTAGCTCTTGTAGACCAGGTTGACCTTGAACTCACAGAGATC
>JAQHUG010000218.1:149525-161608 GCA_028555095.1 Dicrostonyx torquatus
TGGGAAGAAGGGCAGTGTGGCAGACACCATGAAGCTCCTGTCCAAGACTGGCACTGGTTAGAATCTTTCCCAGTGAGCGATGACCTTGTGGTGTTACACAGATTGGTAGAAAGGGGTTAAATCAAGATGTGAGAGTTATCCAATAGGAGGCTAGAGCTAATGGCCAGGCAGTAATTTAATAATACAGTTTCTGTGTTATTTTGGGGGTATAAGTTAGCCAGACGGCAGGATGAGGCCTGCTCCTCATACTATAGTACCGCCTGTTCCCAGGACAGAGCAGGTGGGCAGTGATGTTGTATCCTATCATGGCCTCCACAGCAACTCTTATAAAGGAAAATGTTTAATTGGAGAAGGCTCACAGTTGTGGAAATCCAGTCCATTATTATGCTTCCTCCAATAATATCACACCGACTCCAACAGGGCCACAACTCATATGTCTGAAAAGCAGTACTATGCCCTAATGACCAAATACTCAAACCTATGAGTCTATATGGGCCATTCTTACTCAAACCACCACATTCCCTTCCCTGACCTCCATAGGCTTATAGCTATATTTTAGTATAGAAATGCGTTCAGTTCAACTTCAAAAGTCCTCATGGTCTATAACAGTTGCAACACTGATTAAAAGTTCAAAGTCTCTTCTGAGACTGATCCCTTAACTGTAATCTGTAATTTCCTGTAGAACCAAAATCAAAAAACAGATCACATACTTCTAATATAGAGTAGCACAAAATATACATTGCCATTCCAATAGGGAGAAAAGGGGGCATAATGTGTAAATACTACTCCAAGGAAAGACTGAAAATCAGCTGGGCAAACTCCAAACTCTGCATTTCTATGTGTGATGTCAGAAAGTTCTTCAGATTTCCAATTTCTTTCAGCTTTGTTTCTGCAGCACACTTCTTTATTGGACTGGTTTCATTCACTGTTTGTGGCTTGCCTCGGCAGGTATCCCACAACTCTGGCCCATGCCCCTCTTTCCAGCACATTCTAACACAGCTCTGAGTTTTACCTTCCTGGCTAGATGATTTTAGCATGACCATCTGACTTATAGTGCTCTTTTCTAAAGCTTTTTAAATTGAGATTTATAAAATAAAAGTCCCAAAAAGCAAAGAAAAGAAAAAGAAAAAATAGAGAAAAGAATCCTAAAAAGTAATTTGTAGCTACCCCAAAGTGAGTTTAGCGTACTATTTTGGATAATTTTGAGAGGATTGAAACGTGAATTCAATCCACACCTGACACGTTCAAGAAATCTAAGAAAAATATACATCAGCAGAAAGCCTCTTCCAAAAACTTAAAAGTAACATGAATTTTCTTTTAAATTTTCAAGAACATAGAACATGTTAGTTTTCTACTGTTGCTGTAGCATGGTCTCTTACAATTTACAGTGTAAGGAAGACAATTTTAAATCAAAATTTTATTACTTGAAAATATTGACTTGAATCATTTAATCAGTATTCTTCAAGACCACCCATCTCTCATTTTCTCTTTGATTGTATAAATAGTGTCACATAATTTGTTTGCATTTTACAGAAAGAATGTGTTATGGAATGCATTTCTATGTCAATAAAACTATGGCAGCCTTGGGTGGTGTGTGGTGTTTGGAGCACTGGTGGTTCCGTGGGCAGAGCAGCCTTGTCAGGAAAACAAATGGAGCCCATTTGTCAGCATGTGAATACAAGTTTGAGTTCTGAGAGTAATTATGATATCCTTAGATCCCTTGTAATAGTCTTAATAGGAATTAATGTTCTCAAGGTTTGTGAACATAATCAAAAATGATGTTGGTCACTTGCCTTAGATTATATTAAGTTAGGAGAATGTAGCACCTAGTAAAATTGTTTTCATGACATTTACATAATTATATTCACATTTCTTTAGTGTTCAGATTTCATCATTTCTTTTCTCATGTTCAAAAGTGATTCACTAGTAGGTAGAGAAAGTGATAAATTTAAAAACAACAAATTTAGAAAGATAAATTAAGTCTGAGTTCATTGACCCAGTGCTTGATTGTTTTATAAGACATTTTGTCAGAAGCTAGTATGGTGGTGCATGCTCATAATTCTAACATTTGTGGACTGCATGTATGGGAATATTATCCCAAAATTAAGATACAAAATCATATTGTGTATAAGCCCAGAACACATTGAGTATTGCTAAGTTAGCCAGTCTCAGGAAGGCAAATATTCTCACCCCTGTGTATAGAATCTATAGTATTAAAAATTTAGAGGAGAATATTAGTTACCCACAGCTGGGACAAGGATACCAAAGTACAGTTGTGGAAATGTTATAATTAGAAATATTTTTTCAGCCGAGCAGTGGTGGCACACGCCTTTAATCTCAGCACTCAGAAGGCAGAAGCAGGCGGATCTTTGTGAGTTCGAGACCAGCCTGGTCTACAAGAGCTAGTTCCAGTGCAGGCTCCAAAGTCACAGAGAAACCCTGTCTCGAAAAATCGAAAAACCAAAAAAAAAAAAAAAGAAATATTTTTTCCTTAGCATTTGGTAACATTTCTAAGAGGGATTTTAGTCATATTTTATACACTCATTCATTTGTAGATTAATTGTATTATTGTGAGAGAGTATAGTTTTGCATCCTATAGTTGACATTCTTTGTAGTTGAATTTGGGGTAATGTTTGCTTTATAAACAAGGTAAAAGAGCATATTTTTATTCAATAGAAGTTTTCCTACCTATGACTTATTCAAACAGTTTTTTGCTTAATTTCTATTATAATTATTTTATTATTATTGTTCAATTTCATCAAAGATTAAAGGACATTTCCTATCTATTTTTTTTCTTTATTTTCCTCAGCAATCCACCCACCCATCTTTCTTTCTTTCTTTTTTCTTTTCTGCTTTTGTTCCTTCTCCATCATCTCTCTCTTTGTTGTTCTTCAGAATAGAACCCTGGAGTTTGCCCATGTTTACCAAGATTATTTAGCTTCTATGCATCTTACCTCTGATTTATAAGTTTCAATTGGTCACCTCAATTACTAGATTGCCTTCACTTTATTATATAAATAAATACATTTTCCCCCCAGAATACCATGACCAATTTCAGCAAAGGCAATGGTCCTAACTTAACTTTTCATCTTCAGTGATATCCCGTTTGGAGAATAATCTGGGAGAAATATTTAAATTTCTGGGCAAGACAGTATTCAAACACAGCTGTGCATAATAAAAAATATTGCCCCTGGGGTTCAAATGTGGAGGAGGAGAAAAGGCACACAGCTTAGTCGCTGGGTGCTTATTTTCTTCTTGTAAGTTATACTAGTAACTATGGAAACTTTCCATTTTCCAACGGCCAAGAAACTTTGGCCTCTAAAATAGAAATGATTCCTATTTGAGGACATGTAGTACCAGGTTGTATAATTTATTCATTCTATTTTTGTCTGTAGCATAAATTGTTCTTTTGGAAATTGTTTAAAACCATTGATATATGGCCATCACCATAATCATTTTTCAATATTTACTGACCTTGTGCTAGAATCTGTGTAAAATGTTCTGTATCCTAAGCATATTAAACAGAGAAAACAGCAGCGTTCAGCTAAATATTAACTGTCATTGCCCTTTCCTTGGAATTTTTCCAAGACTTTAAAAAAAGTTATAATTTGTCATAAGCAATATATGTACTTTGTTTAATTAAAATATAATTCAATTATTTATTCATGAGAAGTCAGTGAACTAGCTCTTTCTTGAAATTAGGTATGAAACTTTTAAACTAGATAAATATTATGTGCAACAACTATTTGAAACATAATTTCGCACAAGTGCTTTCTCATCCATCTTTTCTACAAAATAGACAAAAAAAATTCACCTGTTAGTAACCAGTTCACAGTGACTTAAAAGAGTGACAGTTCTTTGCAAATAAGAAAACAGTCTGGACATGGAAAGGCATTTATGAATTGTGTCTCCATGATACTGCTAATGTCCTAAGAATTTCCAACTTCTAGAAGGAGTTGTCAGTGGGTAGGTTATTATAGGGGTGTGAAAGTCTATCATTCTAAGTGGGTGATACCTCCTGTGCACCATGGTCAACCCTACGAAGTAAGTGAGTCTGGAGTCCTGTGCCCTCCATCCTTCACTGTTCCCCTGGATCTGGGCACTTTTGCTCAGTGGAAAATATTTTAATAACATTAAAGGAAGAACACATTATGTCACTGAACTACAAGTACATTTACTACATCTGTGGTCTGATCTGGATGGAGCCTGTCATCTTCATTTTCAATGTGACACTCTTTGCAGAAAATAAGATACGATACCTCTTTCATCAGGGCACTTGCCAATCATGCTCAACTGCCTTCTCTTCTGGGTCTTTTGTCTTTCTGGCAGGGTCATCAAGAGTGAACTCAGCTTTTTATTTGCAAGTGTCAGATCTTATATTACCTCATTACTCCTTGTCCTGTCCCCTATTTAGCTACAGATACCTAGCCCTATTTTTCTGAAAAGAGACATTCAATATTAAAATACCTTTAGATTAAGAAAATGGCCTTTAGGATGCACACTTACTATCAAACAATTATGGGAGGGAATTTAAGAGGTCAAATGATAATGTGCTTGCCCTGTGTTAATGAATTATCAAACCATTATCAATGCTGTTAACATTTTTTACACAAATTATGCAAATATTTTCAAGAATAATTATTGTGTTAATCATCTTCTTGAGAAACATTTTCCATATGTTCATTCACTCATTTGTTCCTTATTTAAAGATTTATTCCTTATTTATCTTGTGCTATAAAACTTTCAAGACACTAGTGAATCATCATGGAATTGCAAGTCATTTTCAGGCCTGGGGAAAGTTTCATAACTTTAAGCATCTTTTACCATGGCTGATTAGGGAATAGTTTTCAGGAAACAGAAAGTGAGCGTGAGTGTGAGCAAGAATGGAAAGTGATGGTCACTGTTCAGCTCTACTTTCCTGACCATCTTGAGATTCAAGTCATAGCTGGTTGAAAATCCTGGGATAGGGATGAGCTGACATCAGGGTGATCAGAGCTCTGTAAATGGAGATCTAGTTAATGGAGCCTTCAAGGCTCACATATTTCATTTCTGAAATTGTATTTATAAAGTTCATCTTCCCAGCATCCTCAGCTTCATACACTCCTTATGAAAGTTTCTGCATGAAAAACACTTTATATATACTAGGAGAAATAGCAGAACTTTTATATCCAAGGATTAGAAGTTACAACTGAAAGAATGTTTTAAGATTTTTGTTTATTATTATTATTATTAAAGCCTTCTCACAGCTGGCTACACTCAATTCATTTCAGCACAGGCAAATATCAGAAACACTGCAGGCTTGTAGGAAAAACCTATAATAGAGGAACTCTCTTAAGAAAACAAGTCATATGTAGTCAACAGCCCTGGTTTAGTTTGGTCTTCCAAAATAACACAGACGTAATGGTTATACTATATCACAGACCATGAACTACACAACAGCATAGATAGGTTTTAGACAGCAACATATATACCTTCATTTAAAAAAATATTGCCAAAAATGTTAAGAACTGAATGGCTCCAAGGGAGTTCATATTCTTTGATGATAGAGCATTTTGACCAGTGTTGATGGTGGCTGACCAGTCAGCAAGTGGTGACTGAGGATTAAGCTGGATAGATAATTTCTTATGACAACAGTAAAGTTTTCTACATTAACTCACTCCTCTTTTCAATGAATACTTCTTTGTAATCCACTTGTAATTTTGAGTAGCATTAGACATACAAGGGAATTTCTTTCATCCTGTGAAGTGTGGCCATGATTCTAGCACCTAAGATTAGAGTATCCATGAAGAGGACTGCTGTCTTAGTGACACTGACAGTCTTTAACAGGAATAGATTCTGTCTCCAGAAGTCACTTTTTTTGTTTAATCGTCAAAAACAACTTTTTGTCTAGTAAACTTTCATTGTATGACAACAGCAACCCAGTTTCATCTTCCGTTTCTAGTCCTTTGACTGTTTCTCACCCGTCTACACTTGCTGCTTCTAAGGAAGCCCTGAATATCTCAAGGTCATCCCTGAGGTTTTTGGATCAGCATATTTTAAGGTCAGCTTCATGTTGCTATTTTGAACTGTAGACGAATCACCAACACTCTTAGTGACGTTTAGAATGGTGGATCACTGCCAGAAGCTTTCCAATTTACTTTATTCAGATTCATCAGAGGAATCTGTATCCATGCAGATAGAGCCTATTTAATAGTAAGCCTGGAAAGTCAAATGACTCCTTGAGCTATGGGCTACAGATTGGCTTTTCTGTTAGCAGACATGAAAATGACATTAATCTCACTTTGCAGGTCCATCAGAGTTCATGGACACCAAGCACAGTTTGAACAAACAATCTTATCTTTTACAAGACATTTATTTATTTATGTTCTGAAAGATTTATAAATGTGTACAATGAGTTTCAGTCATATTCATCTCCTAGTCTCCTTATACTTCCATGACTTCCCAATAGCTCTCATCCATGTTCATGTCCTGCTTTTATTCTTGTTTATAACCCACTAAGTTCATTAATTTTGTCAATATGTGTATAGTTGTTGCTTAATCCACTGGATCATGGCCATCTATCATGGGTCATGTCCCTCAAGAAAACTGAGTGCCCTATCATCATGACTTTCAACTGCCAACTGACTTTGGTGCATTTCCTTTATCCATACTAGAATGTTGACATGCGATGGAGCTAAACCAGGATACTCTAGTCTCCCTCTACTTCTCTCTACTTTATTACCTGCAGACATGGTCTCTTATTGAACTAGAAGGTTATCATTTTGGCTATGTTGCTGTCCTGGGAGAGCTAAGGATTAGCTTCTGTTCCACAGTGCCATAGTTGTATATATGCAAAGACATGCCAAGCTTTTGTATGTGAATGTTAGTCATTCAAATTCAAGTCTTTGTGCTGGTTATGCACTCTCTCCTTAGCCATCTTTCCAGCTCAGTACAATCTTTTAATAAATGTTTTTAATTGAAATAGATTTATACCACTTCTGCTCCCCTTCTCTTTCTTCCCTTTCCTTCAAAGACTCCTTATGCCTGCCCCTGCTTTCTCAATACCTTCTTTTTCTTTTGTACACTATGCACAATAGCAACTAATAATACTTGAAAGGTTTTCAATGATGTGATACCTAAAAAATGTGACAAACAGAAATAAAATGCATATCCTGAAAAAATGATGTCAATAAGTTTCTGCAGCACTATCTTCACAAACTAAGTTTGCTGTTGTTTTACACACTGAGAAGTACAATAAAGTAAAAATCTTTCCACTGATGAGTGTAGTTGTGCACCACACGATGATGTTGCAGACATGATAAACTGTGCATGAGGGATGGCCAGTACCAGGCTCACAGATCTCATGTTTGCCACAACTCTTCATTGTATCATTTCCTCTCATGCTTGATGCAATTGCTGATGCTTTGCTCAACACAACACTGACAATGTTCCTTGAAAAGAAGTCATACAGAATGACTGTCCTATGATTGAAATTGTAAGTAATTATGATAGTTTACATAAGTGTACAAACATTCTACCAAGGAACTCATAACACTACAACTCATAAACATTTTCAGTAATGAAGCATGATAAAGGTTAACTCAAAAAAACCAATAGCCTCCCTTTACACAGTGATAAATGGGCAGAGAAAGAAATGAGAGAAAGAGCACCCTTCATGATAGCTACAAATATCATAAAATATCTCAGAGTAACTAACCAGAAAATGAAAAGATCTTCCATGCTCTTGGGTAAGTAGAATTAACATAGTATAAATGTCAATCTTACCCAAAGCAATCTACAGATTCAATGCAATGCCCACCAAAATCCCAGAAAAATTCTTCGCAGACCTCAAAAGAACAACACTCACCTTCATATGGAAAAGGAAAAAAAAACCCAGGATAACCAAAACAATTCTGTACAATAAAGGAACTTGTGGAGGCATCACAATCTCTGACTTCAAACTCTACTACAGAGCTACAGTGCTTAAAACAGCCTGGTTTTGGCATCAAAACAGACAGGTGGACCAATGGAATCAAATCAGAGATTCAGATATCAATCTACACAGTTACAAATATCTGAAATTGACAAAGAAGAAAAAATATAGAATGAAAAAAGAAAGCATATTCAGCAAATGCTGCTGTTATAACTGGATATCAATATGTAGAAGAATGAAAATAGATCTAAATCTATCACCCTGCAAAAATCTCAAGTTCAAGTGGATAAAGACCTCAACATAAAGCCAACCCCACTGAACATCACAGAATGAAAATGGGAAGTACACTTGAACGCATTGGTACAGGAAATCACTTTCTAAATACAATCCCGGTAGCACAGACACTGAGAGAAGCTTCTGTAAAGCAAAGGACATAATCAACAAGACAAAATGGCATCCTAGAGAATGGAAAAGATCTTCACTAACCCCACATCAGACAGAGGACAGATCTACAAAGTATACAAAGAACTCAAGAAATTGGTCATCAAAGAACAGATAATCTAATAAGAAAATGGACTACAGACCTAAACAGAGAACTCTCAACAGAGGAATCTAAAATGGCTGAAAGACACTTAAGAAAGTGCTCAACATCCTTAATCATCAAAGATATACAAATCAAAACAACTCTGAGATTCCATCTTACACCTTTAAGAATGGCCAAGATCCAAAACACTGATGACATCTTATGCTGGGGAGGATGTGGGGTGAAGGGAATACTTTTCCATTGCTGGTGGGAGTTCAAATTGGTATAGTCACTTTGGGTATCAGTATGGCAATTTCTCAGAAAATTAGGAAACAACCTTCCTCAAGATCCAATAATACCCCTTTTGGGTATATATCCAAAGGATGTCCAATTGTGCCGCAATGTCATGTGCTCAACTATGTTCATAGCAGCGTTGTTTGTCATAGATAGAACCTGGAAACAACCTAAATGCCCCTTGACCAAAGAATGGATGAAGAAAATGTGGTCAATTTATACAATGGAGTACTACACAGCAGAAAAACTGATATCTTAAAATTTGAAGGCAAATAGATGGATCTATAAAACAGCATTTTGAGTGAGGTAACCCAGACCCAGGAAGACATATATCATATGTACTCACTTTAAAGTGACTTTTAGACACAAAGCAAAGAAAACCGGCCTACAGTTCACAATCCCAGAGAACCTAGACAACAATGAGGACCCTAAGAGAGACATATATGGATCTCATTTACATGGTAAGTAGAAAAAGACAATATTTCCTGACTAGATTTGGAGCAATGGGAACCATGGGAGAGGGTTGAAGGGGAAGAGAGAGGAAGGGAGGGGAGCAGAAAAAAATGTATAGCTCAATAAAATCCATAAAAATAAATTGCAAGTAATTAAGGACCATGAATGTGTAAAATCAGTGAAACTAAAGTAAGGCGCAGAAAGACATAATGGAAATGATTTTGAGGTAGAGAAGAAAAAGGGAAGAAATGTTGATTGAGTGACAGAAAAGACTGAGGGAGCTCATAGAGCATCTGAATGTTTTTATACAATCACCATCATGGGGCTATTTTAAAAGTTGCTCTATATACATAGGACTAATATAATTTATTCAATACTATACTATGCCAAGTATGTACCCAATATTTTACATATATTACTATTTTCAGCACTTTCTGTAATCCTATATGTCTGTGTTTATTCTTTTGGCTTTATCCCTTCATTCCTTCTGCTGATTGATATGAATATTTATGGCTTTGGACGTCCTAATTTGTTTGCTTAATATATCCCATAGATTTGATGTTTCATGTTCATATTTTAATTTTAAAAGTGTTATGTAATTCAAATTTGAATAGTAATTTAAAATTTTCCAAGTAGAAGCTCGACTTAGTGTTGTCAGCTTCTGGAGATGCTGTTCACAGCAGTTCTGCAAGATGGAACTGGATGGTCTGTGTCAGCCGGGATTGATTACAGTGTCTGATTTTATGGACCTTCTGGTCTGAATCATTTCTGACCAGAGTACCCATTTTAACATAACATCAGAAGATTTTGTTTCTCATTCTCTTGAGTTTTTGAATATGTAATTTCCTTCTTTTTTATCCTCTAGTATGTTCTATTTTTTTTTATCTATTGGGAGCTCATCAAATCCAACTGGACCAGGACTGAATGAGCATATGACCAAAATGGACTCTCTGAATGTGGCTGCCAATGGGCACTGACCGAGAAGTCAATGATAAAGGCACAGGGACCTATCTCTTCTGCATGTATTGGCTTTTGGGGAACCTATTCTATATGGATGCACACCTTCTTGGACCGGGATGGAGCGGGGAGGGTCTTGGGCTTCCCACAGGGCAGGGTACCCTGCCCCATCTTAAGGAAGCAAGGGGACAGTGGGTGGGGTATTGGGGTGCGGGAGGGCTGGGGACAAGGGGAGTAAATGTAAATTTTTCTTTTAACAATAAAAAAATTTTAACTTCTTTTCTTATGTTGTTTTGCCATGGTTGACTTAATGTTCTTTTCAAAAGTTTGTTTCCAGTCTGCATTTAAATTAGGCTAAGCATGACATAAAATAGAGATGAGTGTCAACTAAGCAGCTGAGCTTACTAGTGTCTAAGCTACTTAAAGATATTAACTAGAAGACAAACTGTTTAACCTAAAGTCTGTTTTGTTTCATACTTAGTCATATTTAAATTCAGAATGTAAGTCAAAACAAGTGAGAGGAATGGATGTAAAGATATGTAAAAAAAGGAAGAAAGTAAAATTTAGAACTTTATTATCTCCATCACATTTTCAAATTTATTAGTTGTTTATAGTTTTGTGACTGTGTAGTTAAAAGTCTTTATGCACCTTATTAGTTAGAAAAGTGTGGGCATTTCTGATTTTAAAAAGTTGGTAAAACATGTCTTTATACATTCATTTGTAAAGTGTGTATTCACACATGCTTTCAAAATTTGAAGGACATTATTGTTTCGCTCATTCACCCTTTCCTCTTCTGTACAACCAGGACACTTCTCTGTTCCATTCTTTCTGGCAGCTAATCACCATTCCTATGGTTCGTTCCATTTATAGGGCCAATAACAACAATCTATTTCTTCTCCTAGCAACTTGCCTTCTCATCTCCCTCAAGAAACAGATGTCTAAAGTCTCCAGAATAGCAGTTAACTGAATGCTTCTCCACCTATACCTCCTGATAAATGTGAGTTCACTAACTTATGACTTCCTCTTCCCCCATGTCCTCAGTCAGTAGCCAGATAAGAACTGGCACTCATATACCCAAAGAGTCTAGTATGATCAGATGGAAACTTTACTCTAGTCAATGGCACTAATATACCCAAAGATTCTGCAATGTTAGGGTAGAGGGTGCCCAAACCCCCTTCCCCAGAGTTGCCTCAGTCCAGATTCCACCTCTGACAAAGCATGCCATCGGTATTTCATTCCCTCATGAGGGCAATAAAACCTCCCACCTCCCCTTATGGTTTCTTCAGTTTCCCCTGGGGTCACCCAGGAATGCTATACTCAGAATAAACTTGGATTTACTAGTTCATTTTAATTGCTTCTTACATTAGCAGCAGCAGATTTCCAATAGCCAGGAATTCAACTTAACAATTATATTTATGGCACTAGCATTAGTGATGACCCGTATAGCTGGAAATGTGATAGAATCTCTGAAGGCATTTTATTACAAGGATTTATTAGGTTGGGTTGTGATTAGATAATATATTCTATCATTATCATACTGGATATTATTCATATTTTAAAATTTTAAATACTCTAAATAATAATTTACTATTCTAAGTAATTATAACATTGATCTCTTCCATTTCCTCCCTCCAAATCTTACCATATATACCTCTGCTGCAAGGACTCCTTCTGCCCTTCTGCTCTTTAAGCCAATAGTATTTTTTTTTTTTTGGTTTTTCGAGACAGGGTTTCTCTGTGGGTTTGGAGCCTGTCCTGGAACTAGCTCTTGTAGACCAGGTTGGTCTCGAACTCACAAAGATCCACCTGCCTCTGCCTCCCGAGTGCTGGGATTAAAGGCGTGCGCCAACACCACCCGGCTTCAGCCAATAGTCTTTAAGATACTAGCCCACTTGGACGTGGTCTCTTTTGCTTTAAAAAGCAGCAGTAGCCCTGCTCCCTCTC
>JAQHUG010000218.1:197708-209073 GCA_028555095.1 Dicrostonyx torquatus
TGGGGGCACTATTAATCTTTTTGGCACCAAAAGAAAATTTAGAATTATAGTCAAGTCCATTTAGCAGTCTTGAGGCTGTTCTAGATGTAGAACTTAGGGGAAACTTCAACAGAGGTTCTCTGAAATGTTGGATCACTTAAGACATCTGTTCCTATCAGAGATTTTTCCAGAGGTCTTCCTTGATCAAACTTGATTTTTCTTAATCCAGAATGAATCCACAACCTCTCATTTCTTGTCAGAACAAAAGCAAAACCTCTTCTCCAAAAAACCATCTTTTGTCTTAAATTTTGACATCAAGGCATTTTCAAAATATATATGTTGGATTAATCCAGTAGCATTTGTAATCAAATGTCTTTTAGCAGCAGTTGCTCCATCCTCATCTGGTGCAGGGGAACAATTCTATATCTGTCAATTATGTTTTAAATAAATGCTGATTGGTCAGTAGCCAGGCAAGAAGTATAGGTGGGAAAACCAGCCAGGAAGTAGAGGTGGCGCAATGAGAACAGTAGAATTCTGGGAGGAAGGAAGCCCATTTCTTGCAGTCCTGCTCAGACTACAGAAGAAAGAATATGTGATCTACTTCACTGAAAAATGTACTGAGCCTTGTGGTTAACATATACTAGAATAATAGGCTGGTATATGCTATAAGACCTAATATGAAGCCTGAGCTAATGGGCCAATCAGTTTACAACCTAATGTAGACTCTCTGTGTGATTTTCTTTGGGACTTGCCAGCTGTGGGAACTGGGCAGGAGAGAAACCCCAACAAGCAAGCCCTAATTTTACAGAATGGTGACAGAAATGCCCAGAAGCTGCTACTTCATACTACACTCATTCATCAAGCAATTTAAAGACAACACAACAACATACAGTATCCAGATTTTCTGTGTATTTCCCATCTTTACATGGCTTTATTTTAAACTCTATTTGTTTTATATTTATTTCTAATTTTTATTTTTTTGATACAGGGTTTCTCTGTGTACCTTTGACTGCTCTGGAACTCATTCTGTAGACCAGGCTGTTGTTGCACTCATAGAGTGATGTGGGAGTGGTCTCCTGTATTTTTTATTACTCTCATTGGTTGAATAAAGACTGTGTCTGGCTTGTAAGATAGGTCAGCCCTTAGGTGGGTGGAGTAGACAGAAAGGAAGTTCTGGGAAGAGAGAAGGAAGTGGAAGAGGAGAGGTGGGGACAATGATAGAACAGGAGAGAAATGAGCAGGTGCAGGGCCAACTAGAGAGTCCAGGGGGTAAAGGGGCTTGCCTCACAAGCCGAGTGATCTGAGTCTCATCCCTGAAACCTGTGTGCAGGTAGAAGGAGCGGACAGACCCTGTAAAGCTGTCCTCCTGGTTTACAATACCAGACTCTGGAATTGTGCTTCTCCGAAGACGCCGGCAGACCCGCGATCTGCAGAGAGAGCGCTTACCACGTGAATCTACCCTTATATACCTAATTGGGACCTGATGGTCCAATCCCTAGTAATTAGCTAACGGCTAATTAGGGGCGGAATAATTAACTAATGGCGGGGTGTGGTTATAAGCCTAATATGCTAGGACCATCCCCCTTCAATAGAGATCCACCTGCCTTTTCCATCACATCCAATTATACTTTTTCTTCTTTTTTAAAGAACTTTATTCTTTTTTGTTTCTCTTTCAAGCCAAAGTATATTTTTAAATACACTGTAAACTGTCTAGAGTTTTTTAAAATCTAAATCTATCTTTACTGTATATCTCTCTTTTTTCTGACCATATGAGTCTTTAATTTGCTAAGTGATATGGCAAAGATTAAAGCCGTGGCTTTGGTGACTGGATCTACCCCATGCTTAGCTTTCTGTGAGTCTAGCTCTATGGCAGAGGTACTGGTGGGAGCCCTATTTATTGCTACAACTCTATGGAGTTTCAAGGTCCCTGCCACCAACAAAAAGCATGCTGTCAGCTATTTATAAACACCATTTATGTGTTTGATGGTGCGGACCTCTTACAAGAGCTGCAACATTTTTTAAGCTTAAACTAAGTCAGTAAGCCTCTTTTAAAGGAGACATGCTTGTCTCTAGCAAACAGAGTTTACCTGCAAAATGCTGCTACCAATAAGCCATGTTTAACTCTGTTATTTTGTGTCTAGAATTACTTTCCAAACTTTCTCAGGTTTCATGTGAATGTGGTTCTTTATGTTGGTGCCATTTGTTGACAGAGGTTTCTGTCACACCTGCTTCTCATAGCCATTCAGTCCCAAAGTATGAAATCTGGCAAGTGGAAGTGTTCCACTTTCCAGAATTTGGAAAGTTAAAATATGTGCATCACAATGTTGACACATGTTCAAGTTTTCAATGGGCAACTGCCATGCGCTCAGAAAAGGCTAATTAAGTAATCATGCATTTATTAAAAGTTATGGCCATCATGGGTATGTCTGCACAAATAAAGTCAAACAATTGTTTACTGAAGTTTCTGTCCTGCCAAGTCTCACAGTTGTTCAGCCCCAAAGATAAAAACAGAAGTCTACAGTAATTATAAACTGATTGGCTTATTAGCTCAGGCTTTTTACTAACTCTTATAAATTATATTAGCCCATAATTCTTGTATGTGTTAGTCACATGGCTTGGTACTTCTGTCAGCGAGGCAGTCACATCTTGTTTGCTCTGTGACTGACTTCCTCTGTTTCTGGGTGATGATTGCCCACTGAAGTCTTCTTTCCCCAGAATTCTCCTTGCCCCACCTCTACTTACTGCCTGGTTGCCCCACATATACTTCCTACCTAGCTACTGGCCAATCAGCACTTATTTAAAATACAAGTGACACGCTACAGACCATTGTCCCACAGTAGACAATGGTCCAGCATGTGTTTAAGAAATTGAAAGGCTTTTGCTTGTTATAATATAAAACATATTACAAGTATACCAAACAATCATACAGGTCAGGCAGTTATAGAAAGATCAAATCAAAATCTAAAAGATATGCTAAACAAACAGAAAAGAATGGAAAATACCCCTAGAAATAGATTGCATAATGCTTTATTAATCTTGAATTTTCTTAATGCTAATGAGAAAGGAACAACAGCATTAGCTAGTATATTTCAAGAATGTGTTGACCTCACATTGGAAACCAGGAGATGTGCTATGTTGGGGAAGGGTTTTACTTTTGTTTTCACAGTAGAAGAAAAGCTATGGATATAAACAAAATTAATAAAGACTCGGTTTGAAAAAGAGAAACCTCTTGAGAAATAGAAATGACATCTCATCTACAGAGGTGACAATTATATAGGTGGTAAGAAACTTCATAAGGATTGGAGCAAGGTTCTGTTCTTTGTCTTTGTGGGAAAATACTCATCTTCAAAGAGCTGAGAGAACTTGGACATTTAAATGCCTAAAGATGAAATGATAACTATCCAGAAAGGATCACCAAGCAAAGAGAAATATGACTTTTGATGCTGTATCATCTGAAAGGTAAAATTTGATTATCTGGACATGTATACATCTCTACTTCAAAACCAGAGCTGGCCTTAGAGTTGGATGATGGCTATCCTTCTCTAAATTTTTTCTTGTTAAAAGAAAATATTCAGAATTTCTGCTTCATGTCAGGAGCCATCTGTTGTGGGACAGAGAGAAGATATATTTTAAGTAAATATTTTCTTTTTCTCCCTGCCCATTTGGTCTATATCATATCTTTCATTGAATATATGTTTATATGAATAATGTTTAAGTTTTCAACAATGAACAGTAGATTTTCCTGCAGTAATCTTTCAAATTTCCAGGAAGAAGATGGGGCCCTACAACAATGATTCCACCTCGTTGATATGACGTCATGATATTCCTACTATGAGACCAGGTTTGGGGTACCAGCTGCTAAATGGTACATCTTCTCACAATGTTCTGGCCAGACCTCCAAATAAGAAGTTCAGTAAAATCTTATTGACTACTTAGAAATCATTTGCAATTATACAAAACAGCAATCTTGAAATTTAACCATGATTTTACTTTTACAGGATCCCACAGAAAGAGCATCACCCCATGTTGAGTGCCGTTTTTTGACAGAAGTTTCTGATACACCTGGTTCCACAGCCATTCAGTCCCAAAGAAACAAACAGAGGCCTACATTCGTTATAAACTGGTGGGCCTGTTAGCTCAGGCTTCTTATTAACTCTTACATCCTACATTAAACCATAATTCTTGTACGTATAAGGGATTGTTTCGGCTGTCTTAGTTTTTTTGTTTTTCCATATGAAGTTGAGTATTTTTTTTAGGTCTGTAAAGAATTTTGTGCAATAAAAAAATCAAAAAAAAATAAAAGAGAGAGAACGTTTGCAAAATAAAAAAAAAGAATTTTGTGGTGGAAATTGCAATGAATCTAAAGCTTGGTTTTGATAAGATGGCTATTTTTACTGAGTAAATTCTACCTATTTCTGAACATAGGAAACATTTCTATCTTCTGATATCTTCAATTTCTTTCTTCAAAGACTTGAAGTTATTGTCATACAGGTTTTTCACTTGCTTGGTTAGAGTTATCTCCAGATATTTTAGATTATTTGTGGCTATTGTGAAGGATGTTATTTCCTTGGTATCTTTCTCAGCTCATTTATCATTTACATTTAAGAAGGCTACTGATTTTTTTTTTTGGTTTTTTGAGACAGGGTTTCTCTGTAGCTTTGGAGCCTTCACTGGAACTAGCTCTTGTAGACCAGGCTGGTCTCGAACTCACAAAGATCCACCTGCCTCTGCCTCCCGAGTGCTGGGATTAAAGGTGTGCGCCACCACCGCCCGGCAAGGCTACTGATTTTTTAAAGTTAATTTTGTATGGAGCCACGTTTTGGTGGAAGTTTATTTTATTTGATATCAAAATAGCTACATAAGCTTACTTCTTAGGTCCATTTGCTTATAAAATTTTTTCCCAATCATTTATTCCAAGGTAATATCTGGGTTGAGGTGTTTTTCCTATATGCAGCAGAAGGATGGATCCTTTTTCGTATTCATTCTCTTAGCCTGTGTCTTTTTACTGGGGATTAGAGCCCATCAACATTGAGAGATATTAATGACCAATGATTGCTAATTCCTGTTATTTTGTTGTTGATGGAAGAGTTGGTGGTTGTGTTTGCAGGGAGTGTGTGTGTTTGTGTGTATGTGTTTCTTTTGTCTCTTTGGGTTTGGCTGGCATGAGATTATTTATTTTATTTTAGTGGGTGTAGTTAACCTCATTGGGTGGGAGTTTTCCTTTTAGTACCTTCTGTAGGGTTAGATTTGTTGATGGATATTGTTAAAATTTGACGTTGTCATGAAATATCTTGCCTTCTCTATCTATAGTGATCAAAACATTTGTTGAGTATGGTAGTCTAGACTGGTATCCATGGCCTTGTAGAGTTTGCAAGATTTGTGTCTAGGCCCTTCTTGCTTTTAGAGTCTCCACTGTGATGTTAGGTATAATTCTAATAGGACTGCCTTATGTGTACCTGACTTTTTTTCTTTACAGCATTAAATACTTTTTATTTGTTCTGTATGTTTAGTGTTTTGACCACTATGTGACACAATGACTTCATTTTTTCTGTTCCAATCGATTTGGTGTTACTAAGCTCCTTATAAATTTATAGGCCAGTCCTTCTTTAGGTTAGGAAAATTTTCTTGTAAGATTTTGTTGAATGTATTTTCTGGGTCTTTGAGCTGGCATTCTTCTCCTTCTTCTATTCCCATTATTCTTAGCTTTGGTCTTTGCATAGTGTCCCAGATTCCTTCGGTGTTTTATGTTGGGAAATTTTTAGACTTAACATTTTCTTTGACAGATGAATGCTCCTGTTCACTTAACCAGATTTTACAGTTCCTGAATTCCCTTCATTCATGTTTCTTTATTGATTTTATTTACATTTTAAGGTCTTGAACAATTTCCTTTACCTGTCTTTTGGGGGGGGTGTTTCTTGGCATTCTCTAAAGGAATTTATTGTTTTGCTCCATTTTTTCTTTGTCTTTTATTCAATTACTTTAAGGAACTTTTTAAAATTTCCAATTTTAAGAACTCTATCATTCTTATAAAGTTTGTTTTAAGGTAATTTTCTTGTGTTTCAGCTGTGTTGGAATGTTCAGGTCCTTCTGTCATAGGATAGCTGGGATCTGGTGGCACCATAGTGCTCTGTCTGTTGTTGATTGTATTTTTACACAGACTTTTAGGCATCTGGGGCTGAGATGATTATAAGTCTAGGTTTGATTCCTAAGTTTGTCTTTGTTGAATGGGTATTTTGATCCTTGGTTTCGGTTTCCTCTCTGGTCTCCTAATCTAAGTGGACAGAGTTTCTGGTGACTAGAAGGTCCTCAGGTCCAGTAGGATGACCTCTCTGGGGTTTTTGTCGTCTAAAAGATCTCTAGGTGTTTGGATGCCAATTCTACCTCTGCAGTTAGAAGCACCTGTGTGGACTCTAGGGTTTTGAGTTTCTGCTTGGTCTCATCTCCTTGTTTAACAATTCTGAAAAATTCTTCAATTGTTTCAAATCTATGTATCACTGTCTTTTTTAGAGTCTGAATTTCTTGACCTGTTAATATTTCCAATAATTTTATCAAATCAATTAACTTCTGGGTCTCATCATATGTGATTTCAAGTCTTTAAGTTTTTTCATTTGTGATATCCTCTCATCCTTAGAGATTATTTGAATGTCATGTGGATTGCCTTCCAGGAAGAATGTTCTATCTGCTAGCTTGTCATAACTTTTAAGCAGATTTGATGGAGACTTATGGAATTGGACTGAATGCATTTTTTTGCATTATGATATGGTTATAAGCCTTTGGGGGCCATGGAGTGAAATGTGACATTGTGAAAAAAATAGCTCTCAAAAGAAGAGGCATTATTAGAAGGCATGGCCTTATTAGGGTATGTGGGAAGAAAGTGTGTCACTGTGGAGGAAGGTTTTGAGGTACCATATATGCTCAAGTCATGCCCAATGAAGCAGACCACTTCCTGTTGCCTATGGGTCAAGATGTAGGACTCTTTACTTCTCTTGTACCATGTCTACCTGCAAGCCACCATGTGACACCATGAAGATAATGGACTAAATGTGTGAAAATGTGAGCCATCCTAATTAAATGTTTTTCCTTTTTAAGAGTTTCTGGGGTCATGGTGTCTCTTCACAACAATAAACACCTTAACTAAGATACTGACAATGTTAATACCTATAATACCATGTTTAGTGTTGGTTATGTAATGGTCATATAATCAAATTAATGTTTTCCTTTATAAGAGTTTACACTGTGAGAGGAGTGTTATTAATCATCACAAGATTTGGTGACTGATTCTATGGAATGGTCCTATGCTCAAGGATCAGTGCTGAAAGCTGTATAGACAGTTTCATGTTTATAGTTCAGGAAAGAATTTTGTTTACTGAAAAGTCTAAAGTACTTTCAGCATTAACTCTGTAATTGTGCTTCTATTTGTCACAATTGCTGTCAAATTTTTATTTGATTCAGAACTCAAGTAAGGAAGAATGAAATTATTTGTTGAATAAGTTGAATCCCAGATATCTATGATATGCAGGATTCACAGAAGAAAAAGAGTAACTCTAATCTGCTACTTAGGAATGCCTTGTGAAGGAAATGATCATTAGATCATCATGGCCAATCAGAAAGGGACACAGTGGATAAGTCCCTTCCTCTTTTTCTCCAGGAAAGGCATTGCTTATAGCTATTTCTACTGTCTGTCAGCAATTTGACAAATTTCTTTTAGTTAAATTTACTGCATGCTTACTTTTCCAGGTCTTTTATTATGTCAGAGTAGTCTCAATCTTCAGTTACATTTTGTTATTGTTAATGAAAATCAAACAACAATACATTCAAAATACTGTGCAGTTTCAAATTATTTTTACATCATTTATTAATGTTAGAAATAACGCTAATTATATAGTACTTACTATCTGTGAGGATCATAAAATCTTGGTATGCATTATCTCTTTTGATATTTATAAAACCATAACAGTTTGATAAGTATCTTTATATTCAGATTTAAAAATATGGATTCAAAGGACAAGTGACATGTCTCAAAGTTACATAGCTAGTAACCATCAGAGTGCTGGTAAAACTACCCCAACATTGACGTGTCCATACACTTAACAATTAGAATCTGCTTTACTATTTATGTTCAAATCCTTAGTGTGTATGTGTACATGTATGTGCCAAGGTACACATGTGGAAGTCAGACAACAACCTTCATGGGTCAAATTTCTCCTTAAACCATATGGTTCCTGGAAATCCAACTCAAGCCATTAGGCTTGGCAGCAGGTGCCTTTATTCACTGAGCTATGTCAGAAGCCCAGAATGACTTTAAGTAAGGAGACATGTCATATGGGAAATATGCTTACTATATGACTACATAACTAAGATGTCTAAATAAACATACACCCTTTTTACTTTTTAATAAACTGTTTCAAAACACATGTGAAGGAAAAGTACATGTGAAGGAAAAATCCATAGATTTTGCTCAGAAACAAAAAAAAACGTGTTAAGTGCTACTGATATGCAAATAATTATAAAAGGAACAATAGTGAATATAAATTCTATCTTCAAGGATATTTCAGTATCTTCATTGTGATTTCTTTTTCTCATTTATATTCACAGAAGCAATTTTATTATTTTAAGTGAGTATTATTTATTTGACTATTAATTTGATTGCTAAATATGAATGAGAGAAAAATCTCTTTATAAACAACAGTGTTAATGCTTTGCAGAGTAGAAAAGAAAAAGACAGGTGAACAAAAGTTTATGTTTTGAAGTAAAATTTTAACCACATATAGAACATTGTAATCATAAAAAAATGATTGATTATGATGTCAGTGCCAGCATTTATTTACTTGGCAATTGACATGACAGAGGATTATTATACTTCATGAGAGGATCAACCCACTTAAACATTACAATGGCTGACAAACAATGTTCTGAAATATTTTCTGAGATATGTAGTTATATGCTGTAGTGGTATTGTATACCACTTACTCCTCAGAAGAAGGAGGGAGCAGACAGAAATACAAGTCAGGAGAGCTAGGAACACCTAGAAAACCTTCCCAGCAGGTAACAGGATATGGTAAAAGGTTTTTCCTCGGTCATGTCCACTTAGCTTTTGCAAATACAACTTCAAAGTAAGTTTCTGGAATCCAGGCTAGAATTACGTGGCATGTTACATTATAATCTAAGTTATTCCCTATAGTCATGAAATAAAAATTGCCTGGCATGGAGATTGTTTTCTGTATGTCCTGTGCTGGCCTCAATCTTCTGTGTTCTGATCTACACTGATAAGTTGTTAATTTTCATGAAAGCACATCATTTTTTTTAGGAAGGTAGGAAGAAAGTGAGGAGAATGGAGAGCTAGAGACAGTTATTTTCACCTCAAAGTGAATCTATACCAAAGAAAGAGAAAGTAAAATGACTTTTCATACAAGCTTGTTATTTTGTAATTCAAACAATCACTTTCAAAATCTGTTGTGATATTAAAGTGATACAGCTGAAATCAATCTAATTGTCCACGGTGTAGCTTCTTCCATTAATTTCCATTATAGAGGGGGGAAAATGGCCATTATTTTCCACTTCAATATTAATGTTGGCTGCAGTCTCATGGGGAAGAGCTTAGATGCACAGTATTTGTTTAAAACCCGAAAGTGGTTCTTTTGTATGCATAACAAGAATGAAGAGGCAGAGAGTAATTGTTAGTTTAGATTTCTTTCAATAATTAGTCATTGAACTTAACTCTGTGTCTATAAAAGTATGTAAGATATTATCTTAGTTAGGGTTTCTATTGCTGTGAAGAGACACAATGACCAGGAGAACTCTTATAAAGAAAACAAGTACTTGGGATGACTCACAGTTCAGAGGCTCAGTCCATTATCACCAGTGTGGGAAGGATGGTGGTGTGCAGGCAGATGTGGCTCTGAAGAGATAGCTGTGAGTCCTACATCTTGCAGGCCACAGGAAGTCGACTGAGATAGTGGTTTAAATTGCAAAGGCAATTTCAAAGCCTGCCCCCAACGTGACATACTTCCTCCAACAAGGCCATACCCATTCCAAAAAAGTCACATCTCCTAATGGTGCCACTCCTTTTGAGGTTATGGGGGCCAAAGAAATTCAAATTACCACAGATCTTGTTTCTTCATTCAGTGAATTCAAGACTTGATGAGTGTTGGAACATTGTCCATGAGTGAAGCTGTGTGTGGAGATTTCTGAGACCTAGTGAGAAAACTCCAAGCAAGTTTCAAGATAGGAGTCTTGTAACCTCTGCTCCTCCATCACATGGCTTGTTCTTAGAATGTGCTTGTTCTCCTCCCAGGTATAGTAAATAAAAATGGGTTTACTTTAGAATACCCATAATCTTATACATTATTATTTAGAAAGTGGTCTCTAAGAACAACTTGTCCCTGAGACTATGTACAGCCTGAACTCATGTGACTGTTGCTCAGATGACTTTTGGTAACCCCCACAATATGAATGGGATTTTTGTCTGCCTGATATTTAGGCTCCACTTTCCCAGGTTCATTGTGCCAGCTAGAGCAGTAGGGGTGAAGACCCAGAAACAGAAGTAAGCAATAGAGAAACAGTGTGATAGAAACAAGGATGAAGGGATCCACACAGTGTGGAAGAAGCCTAAGCTTCTTCTTTGACAAGGCAAAATATTAAGAGAAGATTAGGAAAGTGATAACATTCATAGGCACAGTTAAATTGTTTCTTGGGAACAGTTGAAGGAAGAAGAATGGCAGTCATAGGAAGTCTTGAGTAACCCTAAGTGAGAAATAATAGGAGATAAGTAGCTAACCACAAGCAACTTCCATTCTGTAGCTGTAACGTACCAAATCAGCAAATGGTGCTGGGCAAGGCAATGGGGCAAGTAACAGGTTTTCTGCCCCTTCCCCCATGGTAAGTCTTTCTGCTGATGCAGTAAGCCAGATCAAGTCAAATTAAAAAAGTATAACAACAGATATATTGAGCAAAGCACTCCCTGGTGGGTTCTCTGGTCCCAGAGAAGCAAAGTTGTATAGATTGTAGGTGAGGGGTGATGAAGTGTCTGCCACAAGCTGGGTTTGTGTTCAAGTATGATCAAAAGCTGAACACTTAGGCAGGAACTTGGGTAGCTGGCAGCAAGAGAAGAGGAAGTTGCAACAATTGTCAAGAATGTGGCACTGGACTTTTCTGACACTTTTACTTTGGAGATTCTCTGAGCATCTGAGCAGGTTGGAATTTGGAGAGAGAGGGGTGTATGTGGCTGTCTGGATCTTAAAGGGAAAAGCTGGAAGCTCCAACTGAACATCAGAAGAGCTATTTTCTTCTTCTTCTTCTTCTTCTTCTTCTTCTTCTTCTTCTTCTTCTTCTTCTTCTTCTTCTTCTTCTTCTTCTTCTCCTCCTCCTCCTCCTCCTCCTCCTCCTC
>JAQHUG010000218.1:211277-222631 GCA_028555095.1 Dicrostonyx torquatus
CAGAAGAATGAATAAACAAAATGTGTTTCGCATATACAGCAAAATATTACTTCCCCTTCAAAAGAAAGGAGTTTTTGACACATTCTATGACATGAATAAACACTGGAAACAATGTCAAATGAGATAAATTTGTTGTGGAAGACAAATGTCATACAATTATATTTACTACGAAGTACCATAAGAAAATTTCAGAATCATAGACATAAGAAATAGAATGGTGGTTTCCAGAGAACAGGTAATGGAGTAATCGGAAGCTACTGATTAATGGGGAATATCATTTTAGTTTTATAAGATGAAAAGAGTTCTAGAGATGTGATTGAATTGAAGTATAAATATATTTAATGCCACTGGACTGTATACTTAAAACTGGTTAAGGTATTAATCATTTGTGTTGTATATCTTAATTATATGAAGACAAATATGTTTTCAGTTTAAGTGACCTTAAATTTTAATGAATATTCTATGTAATTCTTCTCTAGAATACTATATTCATTTGAGAAGGAACACTGTTTAACTATTTCTTGTATTTTCAGAAATATAGTTTTTCACTGGGAGATTGAATCTATGTTTCTTGTGAGTAAAGCAGTTGATTTTAAATGGGAATAGTATAATTTTTCTTACTATAAAATAAAGTATTAAGACATAAAAGAGGCCGAGGTTTCTGTCTGTATTCCCACTTTACCATGTCACATCCTCTTAGAAAAAGACAACAAAAGTGACAAAATGGAGGTCTATTTACTAGAAACACAAGGCTGGCACAATAGCAGACAACCTGGTGTCACATCTCGGCAATGCTGTGACTTGAGCCATTCCTATGGCAAAACTCTTGTAATTTCTCCACCTTAGGCTTATTGTCTGGTATAGAAGATTGTAATTATCCTCCATTAGACGGTATGGAGCTTAAGTTCATGTGTATTAGACATGTGGAGCAATGTAAACTGTAATTTCAAAATTCCTTGTGACTAGTAAAAATGGAAATCTTACCAAAAGCAATCTAAATATTCAATGCAATGCCCACCAAAATCCAAGCAAAATTATTCACAGACCTCAAAAGAGCAATACTCAACTTCATATGGAAAAGCCAAAACCCCAGGATAGCCAAAATAATCCTGGACAATAAAGGAACTTCTGGAGACATCATAATCCCTGACTTCAAACTCTACTACAGAGCTACAGTGATGAAACAGCCTGGTATAGGCATAAAAGCAGACAGGAGGATCAATGCAACCAAAAGATCCAGGTATTAATCCACACACTTTTGAGCACTTGATTTTTGACAAAGAAGAAAAATACTACAAAAGAAAAAAAGAAGTATACTTTAAAAATGGTGTGGCATAACTGGATATCAACATGTAGATGAATGAAAATGATCCATATCTATTACCATGCACCAGACTCAAATCCAAATGGATCAAATACCTCAACATAAAGCTAACTACACTGAACCTTATATAAAAGAAAATGGGAAGTACACTTGAACACACTGGCACAGGAGACCACTTCCTAAATATAAGCCCAGTAGCACAGACACTGAAACAATTAATAAATGGTACCTCCTGGAACTGAAAAGCTCTGTAAAGCAAAATATATGATCAACAAGAAAAAAATGGCAGCCTACAGAACTGGAGAGGATCTTTACCAACCTCACATCAGACAGAGAACTAATCTCCAAAATATATACAGAACTCAAGAAATTGATCATCAAAAGAACAAATAATCCAATAAAAAATGGAATACAGACCTAAAGAGAGAATTCTCAACAGAGGAATCTAAAATGGCTGAAAGACACTTAAGTTCAACATCCTTAGTCATCAAAGAAATGCAAATCAAAATAACTCTGAGATTCCATCTTACACCTGTAAGAATGTCCAAAATAAAAAACACTGATGTCAGCTTATGCTGGAGAGATTGTGGGGTAAAGAGTATAATACTGCATTGCTGGTGGGAGTGTAAATTGGTACAACCCCTTTGAATGTCAGTATGGTAATTTCTCAAAAACTTAGGAAACAACCTTCTTCAAGACCCAATAATACCACTTTTGGATATATACCCGAAAGATGCTCAATCATACCCAAGGACATGCACTCAACTATGTTCATAGCAGCATTGTTTGTCATAGCCAGAAACTGAAAACAACCTCAATGACCCTCAACTGATAATGGATAAAGAAAATGTGGTCCATTTACACAATGGAGTACTACACAGCAGAAGAAATAATGCCATCTTGAAATTTTCAGGCAAATGGATGGATCTAGAAAACATCATATTGAATGAGGTAACCCATACACAGACAAACAAATACCATATGTACTCACTTATAAGTGGCTTTTAGACACAAAGCAAAGAAAACCAGCCTACAATTCACAATCCCAGAGAACCTAGACACCTTGAGGACCCAAAGAGAAACATACATGGATCTAATCTATGTGAGGAGTAGAAAAGGACAAGATCTCCTGAGTAAATTGGGAGCGCTGGGACCATGGGAGAGGGTTGAAGGGGAGGAGAGAGGAAGGGAGGGAAGCAGAGAAAAATGTATAGCACAATAAAATCAATAAAAATATCTTGTGTCGAATTAAAATATATCCATCTTTAAAACTGCCTGGCAAAGATAAGATTAACGAACAAAATGAACATAAATTGTATGGTGTTGTGGCACATGGATATAATTCTGATATTGCCACTGCAGTCACAAGAAAGAATACATCTATTCCTCCAGAAGTTTACTGTTTCTATCCATTAATTAGTTTGCATTTCTTACTATTTATACTAAATAGAATATAACACACATTCCCTTTGTCAGAATAGTTACTTTGGAATATTCATGCTGCTATGTGTATCAAGTGTTCATTCTGTTATCGATAAATATTTTCCAACTAAATGCAGAAACAAATAACACTGCTATAAACACTTGCAAACAAGTCTGCATATGTGATATGCTTTCATGGTTTATTGTGTATAATAGCTGGGCACTATAGTACATGCTTGTTTAACATTTAATGAAACTACAGACACTGTCCTCTAAGTGTACAGTTTATTCTCAAATTGTACAGTTTATTTTCTCATAAGTAAGAAATGGGAGTTGAAGTTCCTCTGCCTCTCTTCATTTGCTATGTCCATTTTTTTCAATCTCAAACAGTTTAATAGCAATGAAATAGCTTGTGAGTTTAATTTGAAGTTTCTGAAACAAGTTGTGTTGACAATCTTTTCATGTACCTGTCATGAACATGGTAGAAGAACATGCATGGAAAAGTATGATTTGAAAAATATAGAAGCCAGGGTAGGGAAGGGCTGGTCTTGCTCTCATATGAACTCACTCTCGTGAGAACTAGCTTCTCAATGATGACAGCATTAATTTCTTCCAGGATATCTCTCAGTACAAAACCACCTTCCTCTAGGCTTCATTTATTAATGGGGCCTATTCTACTATCTCTATGCCAGCACATTGAAGACTAAACTTTGAGTACATAAACTACATGAAATCATGACCAAGAACTGCTGTGATACTAAAGAAAGTCAGAGGAGCTATTTGTGATTACCAGACATTGAAGGACGATCAATTAGAAAAATCCACCATGTCGTGTTGATTTAGGATGATTGCACTCAAACAGCTGTGGTAAAACATAAGACCTGTCTGCATACAGTATATATGTAGACATTTTATGTCAAACACAAAGCATGTTCTTTTTTTGTATTCAGTGTGATCTTCACTATCCTATCCATTTTTCAATATATATATTGAATTTAAACCATGCCTTTTAAAGTACTGGTTATTCTCCATATTGATTGAAAAACTGACCCCAAATAAGCCACTTCAATTTTGATGTCTTACATAGGCCACTCCTATTTTCCTTACTGGGATGATATAAGTTTTAATATTTGAAATATCCTATCTGGTATTTGATCTGGCCAAAAAGCCAACATAACATTGATAGTTGATTAAATTCCAATCTCAGTCAAAGTGGAAAGGAGGGAGAGAGAATGCAAACAATTCCATGGCTGAAATTCAACAGAGAAAAGGACAGCCAAATGTTATGTTAAATTATGAAGTATATGAACAAAAGAACAGGGGAAACCCACAATCCCCATCAATATTTAGTAATTAATGCACACAACAATAGCTTGAATATCTGCCATATGCTAGGCAATTTTTCAAGAAAGCTTTATCTGTGAACAATAAATTCCTGTCACATCCTTATTGTATTTGAATGAAATGGATGTATGTATAAGCGAAGCAAGAAGATGGAAAAGAAATTTTGTAATATTGGTGCAACATGAATCATGGTTTCTGTTAATTTTCAGCTTTTTAGAATTCAGAATCACCTGGGTGATGGGAACATGGTTGCGGGGGATTGTATTGAGATGTGAATACTCATTCACGATGGTGGAACCATTCCTTTCCTTGGATCCTGAACTGTACAAGTGGCGAAATTGAGCTGACCACTAGCATGCACTCACTTGGTTTTGATCCCTGATTAAAAATAGAACTGGATGTTTCCAGCTCCCAGTGCTTTGACTTCCCTGCCACAATGCACTATGCCCTGAACCAAGAGCAAAAATAAATCCTTCTCCCTGAAGGTGTTTCTGTCAAAATATGATGTGAATAGAACAGGAAAAGAAACTGAAGTGGGATGTGATGGGGTACATATCTTGAGAAACACAGAGGAATGGTGTCTGTGAAAGGTCTATTAAATGAAGTTTTAAATAGGTGTGATTTGAGTTTTTTAAAAAATGAACAAGTTTAGGAAGTTTCTGGCCATGCAGATGTTTGTGGGAATGCTGTCTGGGC
Source organism: Dicrostonyx torquatus (assembly GCA_028555095.1). NCBI lineage: Eukaryota > Metazoa > Chordata > Mammalia > Rodentia > Cricetidae > Dicrostonyx > Dicrostonyx torquatus. The sequence goes on from JAQHUG010000218.1 coordinate 216,064, forward strand.
TGAGATATCCCTAAAACTATAGTGCAAACTTGGAAAGTCCTAGTGTGATGGTGTTTAATGAGAACACTTGAACAGAGTGATCATCAAGAACAAGAAAGAGTACAAGGCAGATCCTAGAGGAAGCAGTAGCTATGTTTCACCCACTGTCCTGGGCTACAGCATAAATACTGGACTTACTCTAAGCAAACTGGAAGGGCCTGTGTGGAGTTCAGCAGAGCAATGAGCATATTTGATTCTGGGTTTTGAATGTGTGTTATGAATGTTGTGTTTAGAGTGAGCTACTGGTAGGTATAACTGAAATAAAAGCTGGGGTATGTTTTTAAACTTGTTTATGATAGTTCATGTGACAAGTGATTTGTTCTGGCATGATAGCAATGAAGACAGTAAAAATGGTCAGACTATACATCAAGTGTCTAGGTAAAAGATAATAGAACCCACAATTATATTTGGTAGGAACTATAATAGGTGTGCCAACGCTTCTGGTACAAGCGTCTGGAATAACGGAGAGGCCAATAATCAAGAAGAGAAACTCTGAAGGAAGTAAAAGGTTAAATTATTGTTTTTGCTTAAATAATCTTATCACTAGTTTTTCTTTTGCTTGATTTCATTCTTTTTGTTCATGGAGGGAAATAGATTTATTTAAGGCTGTGTTGGAAGAGCCACTAGTTTGTTCCCGACTGCTCAGTTCCTAAATAATCACACAGAACCTATATTAATTAAATCACTGCTTGGCCCATTAGCTCTAGCTTCTTATTGGATGACTCTTACATATTAATTTAACCCATTTCTATTAATCTGTGTATTGCCACGTGGTTGTGGCTTACCAGCTAAAGTTCTGAGCTACATGGCTTCTCCCTGACTCTACCTCCTCCCAGCATTCAGTCTAGTTTTCCCCGCCTAGCTCTGTTTCCCTATAGCTCTGTCATGGGCCTAAAGCAGTTCCTTTAATAACTAATGATGTTCACAGCATTCAGAGGGGAATTCCACATCAAAACTGGCCATGAAGAAGACAGAGGGAGGGACTGTTTCAAATTAATCTCAATCTCTTCCTCTAAGCTTTAAGGTTCAAAGACCTTCTATGGAAAAAAGGGGGTACAAAGAGACATTATTCATTTTGACTTCATTCTTACCCTTTAAGAAATGCATATCCAACTGAATTCTTACCTAATTAAAATATCTCTTTGGATCTACCATCTCTTTCAGGACCTCTGAACATTTCATTACCTGACTTGACTTAGCTTCTGGTTATTTCCTCTGTCCTTAATTTTTATCTTATCCTCTTTATCCCTATCATCAAACAGACAATTATCAAGATATACTGTCTTGCCATCTCTAAAATATTTAATTTCAGTACTTTACGCATCCTCTAAGCAACAGCCTGGTTGTTATTCTTCAGGAAAGCTATTCTTTCCCCTTCTTACTTTCCTATACATTAGTACATTTATATTATAATTGCCCATTGATAGTTTGCTAGAATTTACTGTTAAAGTCAGAAGGACAGAAAGTGGATTGCATGCTCACTGATTGCGGTGTAATGAATTATCCCATTTTGAGTATTGATTTTTAAGATAGTGTCTCATGTTTTATACAGGTTGTGAACTTGCTGTGCAACCAAAGATGACCTGGAACTTCTATTCCTCCTGCCTATATATAACTCCCAGTGTTGACATAGAGCAGTGTGCTATCACACCAAGTTTCATGTGATGCTGGGAATAAAATCCTATTGGTGTCCTTATCAGAGGAGCTGCAATCAGAAATGGAGCTTATGGCATTCACTTCACTGAATAGCAAAGCTAAACCCTGAAAAGGCAAAACCCCAAGGGGATTGTCTCCAGGATGCTCGTTGCTTCTGTTGTGTTTCCTTCTTCATGCTGCTGCCATGTTCCTACTGTATTTGACATGGTGTGAGTACTATGCAAAAGGATCCCACCATGTCTAGCATAGTGTGACTGTTTCATGGGGAAATTCCACTTGTCACTGAGAAATTTACTTGCAGATCACAGTGAAGAAGATTTTCATAAGAACAATGATGTCTAGTTGAATCTATGATTTAATTAAAGTTTCCTAGTCAGCCTAAAAGATACAGGTGATTGTGACAGTAAAGATGATCATGAAAATGGTTTAAGTTATTTGTATCTCCAATAAGAGATACAAAAAAGGCAAAAATAGTTTCTAAGTTATATTCCCTTTGTTTGAGATATGCAGACGATGGAAAGTAAGAACAAGAAAACGTCATGTATTATAGACCTATGAACTCTGTCTGTGGGAAAACAGGCTGATGGTCAAAGAAAACAAGTATGTCCCTATACCCAAGGTTAGCCCTGAGTTCTTTGATCTTGTAACTTACAGAATTAATCACAGGTTTTGGCATGCACCTTGAAAAAAAACCCAAAATTGTGAAATGAAATAAAATGACCCTATTGAGTGTAAAGAAAAGTAGATGGTTAGCTGATCACTTGTTTAAAGTTTTATAGAGTAGAAACAGGATAGGAATCTACTACACTGAAACTGCAAGCAGCTGCCTGCCAGTAGAGAAGGAATTGGCTGAAATATAGTTGGTTTGCTTAAAACATTGTTAACCAGAAGTAAAAGAATAATTGCTTTGAGATGAAGATGTTATGGTGGCAAAGTTAACACAAAGGAAAATGTTTAACTACTTGTGAGCTTCTAAGAAAAGCAGGTAACTTGTGATGATAATGTGATTTCTTCCTATGTAGAGACTCTAATTTGTTTTTTGAAAATATGTCACTTGTGTCTCTGAGGCAATCTTTTTGTGCACAGAAATCTTTGTACTAGGACGTATAAAATGGATAAGAGGAAAATAAGAAGGAAAACATTAGGGAAGAAGGTGGAGGAGAAGGAAGAAGGAAAGGAGGAGGAGAAAAAAGGAGGAGGAAGGGGAGGAGGACACAGAGGGTAAAACAATAGGGCAGAAGCACAGAACAGAGAAAGAACAGAGTTGGAACAGACAGAGAAAAAAAAATGAAGAATTAAGCTCTGCTCATTGGGAAAAGTCTCCATGTGTGTGTTTGTGTTCATCTGTCTAGTAGTTCTTCTCCCATTACTTGGGTCAGACTTGGGTCTTTTGGTAAAATTCAGGATTTCTTAGTTGCTAGGTCAATAATTTAAACTGAGTTATATCCATATCCTTACACATAGAGTCTTAAGGCAACCATAACTTGTTTTTGTCATTACTTCATAGGAGAGGTAGCCATGGTAAGGAAAGTTTGCATCTCCCTGTGTTATCAGTTGGAGTGAATTGACTTGGGTTAGACTCAAGGATTCACTTTGAGATGCCTTATGATTATGGATGGCCCACTGGGGCTCACTACAGTTCCTTTCTGTGATACTTACCCAAGCAGATACTTAATTTTAAGAGAAACTTTTCTAAAAAACTCAAGCAGAAGCTGTTTTTTACAATCAGAACTCATAAATGTAATAATTTCATTTTACAACATCTACAAGTATAAACTCCATTTTACCATCTTTCTTCAAATTGAATATTCAATTCACAATTAAAAAAAGCACCTGGAATGAATATTTTGGTGCTATAATTTGGAACATATTTTATACCATTCTTACTCTTGAAACTACATACTGTTAATTTTCTGACCCCTACTAAAGTCTCAATAAATGTGATTAAAACTCTTTTTCAACAGCTTCATTCTCCATCTAGTATGAAAAACTGACCTTTTATTGAAACACAGTGGCTCCGGGTTATTAGGGTCTGGCTGAAACACTGGAAGAAGATACATGTAAGTGCCTTGTTTTACCTGAAGACATCCTCTATTCCCTACATTGGCACCATTTACTCTATGAAATGTCTATTATCAGAGGACAACAGTTTCCAATATTACTAATTCCTCATTAGGGTATGGTCACATTTCTTTGAAAAATGTTACATAAAAAAGAAACCATTACACGGTAGGCAGAGTAGTTTTCATTGGCAAACGGTATGATTAGTTTTTGCATTTGGCCTTCCAATAAAACTCTGGGCTAGACATTAATGTTAGCTATTACAGTAACAGAACTAATGCACATATTGATTTGTAAAACACATTCTGCAAAATCCAGTCTTCTCTTTAAAAGATTTTTAAAGTAATAAACAACCTTCTTTGCTATTCCTAGAATGCAAGATATTGTATGTAATTAAATGAGTTTTTTACTACAGTTGCAGAAACTACTGCATCTCATTTGTGATCAATTTCCCCTATATCTACATCTGCACAAACAAATAGATTATCAATAGACTATAACGGTGTAAAAACCAACACTCCCATTTCTGAACAATTTGGAAGATAGGGAATATATTTTCCTGAATGCGGTGACACTCTCTGCTATGCAATTTACAGACAGCCCACAATACTCTCAACAGCCCATAAGACTCTCTGAATTTGTGTTTTTTTACTTTGAAGAAGTTAATTCCTCCAAGATATACTTAAAAGTCTTTATAGTCTTTTTTTATCTTCATAAGATTTCTCTGTGTAGTACTGGATGTCTTAGAACACTCTCTACAGACCAGGCTGGCCTCAAAGTCAGAGATCTTCCCATCTCTGCCTCTAACATTCTATACTATAACAGCTGCTATTTTTGGCAGAAGGACTGGGTATATCTTATTTATCTTCCTAGTGAGTTATCATGTGATTTTAGATACTGGACTTTAGAGTTTTCCAGGACCATTTCCTTAGTTCCTCTAAGTAGAAATGATCTTTCCCTGTTAGTACTCTCAATATACCCTGAAGATTCTTTTCACTGCAGTAGTGATATTTGTACAGTCATTGAATCAGGTTCTTACAAGCTAACTATATGCTCTTACTTCATTCTCATGTGGTGTTCTTACTTTTCATTAGGAACTCTGCATGTCTTTGTCCTACCTTCCATCCCCACCCTCCATCCCCATCTCAGTCACTGCTCTTATTGTCTTCACATATATGCCTACTCTTTTTATCTTTTTTTGAACAACTTTCAAGATAATTAGACATATATATGTATATATATGACACACACACACACACACACACATATATATATCTGCCATTTATGTAGTGGTTCAAGTTAGCTTTCTTCCAGATACTTTTTCTGAGACTCTCTAGCCTATTGCACTTTATGAACTACAAAGAAGTAAAACTCCAAACTCACATGAATTTAGATCATCACAGATAGAATAGAATTTTCTTTTAAGTTTTCAGTGAGTATATGGAGTTTTGCAAGCTTACAATGGTTTTCAGGGCTATCATTTGATTTGATGGCTAAAGGCCCTTGCTGTCAAGCCTGAAAACCCAAGTTTAATCCCTGACACCCACATGGGAGAAGGCAAGAACCAATTCCTGCAAGTTGTCTTCTAACCTCCACACATATCATAAACTTACACATACAGACACACACACACACACACACACACACACGTAAATAATTCTAAATATAAGGCCCAGAGAACATTTTATAACAGGGTGGAAATATCATAAGAGAAAGTGACTAGGGTATGCCTCTAGAGTGTATTCTAGATATGACAGGGAAGCTGTACCCATGAAATACAAAAAAAAAAAAACAAACCAAAATTGTAGTTACCTAAAAAACAAGTCATACATAGTGACACCACCAATCAACATGGCAGTGTGGACAGGAGAATTTTTACAATGTCCCACTCATAGACAAAGAGCTGCAGACTATCAATAGCTTCTGAGAGATGGATAATCAGTCTTCTTCAGAGATGAGTCTCCCAATATCCAATCCTACCACAAGTGGTCCCATGTACCTAAAAAGTAATAATAAATAGACTCAATAACTTTTGTATCTATGTTTAGTTATAGAAGAGGTTATGAATTTGTAGGAAATTGAGTGGACATCAGAGTTATTGGAAAGGACAGAAGTGTAAGTTTAAATCATGGAAATATAGTCATGTATAACATTAAAAATAATAATAATCAAAAGAGAAAAATAACAAAAAATAAAAATGTCTTTAGAGTCACTTGAAGAATACTGAGAAGCAAAGTTTCAAAGTTAGGACTGCAACCATTAAAATAATGTGCGGTTGCATTTCATATTTAAAAACTACTTGGTACATAATAAGATTTTGTTTCTCTGTCCCACAGGAAGTGATTAGCGTCAGATTCCTGGCTAGATAAAGCTATGTGTTTCTGATAGCTTCAGACGACTTTTTATGACCCTAGTGCACAGATCCGTCATCTCTAGGGAAAAGGGGCAAGCATCTCTACTAAAGCAAAACACTGTTTGCAAAAGGCACAGACACATGTCTGGGAACTCACTATAGTACTAAAGTTGCTCTTTCCTTTTGTCTCTGTGCCAAGTCCACTAAAGCATTTATAATAGCATCCTCAAGGCAAATGCTGATATGCATAGGTCTCTTTCATTTGTCAGTGGTGAGGTGGAAGAAGACTGGCCATTCCTCAGGTATAGAACAACCTGGTTAGAAGCTCAAGTGTGTCCCACCATAGAACACTGGAGAACAAAGAGGACCATGTGGTGTGGGAAGTCCTTCTGTATGTGTGTTGCTTTTATTTTTTAATAAAGAAGCTGGTTTTGGCCAATGGCTTAACAGAATATAGCC
>JAQHUG010000218.1:264117-281073 GCA_028555095.1 Dicrostonyx torquatus
AAATACAATTAAAAGTCAGTTTTAAAAGTAAAAGTATATTCTTTGAAAGACATAGCAAGATACAAACTCTGTAAATTTACCAAGAATGTATTTAATATTTGCCTAAATATTATTTTAATACTTGCATGAATATTAAATAAAAGGGAAAACAGTTATAGGTAACAAAAATAAGTCATATTAGACTAACATAAGCTAGTAAATCCCATTAAGTTGATATCAGAAAAATAGATGTTTTTGCAATGTAATATTGCAAAATTAGTGCAAAGCCAGAAAAATTTATAATAATTCATGATGACTAGTTACCAACTTTTTACTTTACAAATTTGATTCAATGTGTTCTCATGGATTGGTAAGGAATGTGTTTTTATTTTATACAATTTCTTCACTGATTTTCTTGTGTTTTGATTCATTACTCTGTAGTCATGAATGACCTGGAACTCACTATGCAGATTAGGCTACATCAAGTTTGCTGTGACCCTCTTGCCTCTGTTTCCTGAATACTGGAATTAAAGGCATGTGTCACCTTACCAGGCACAAACATTTTTTGAAAAGGTAGAAACTGTGAAACTCATTAACAGCATAAATTTTTGATATCTGTACCAGTCCGCATTCCTGCAAGAAGGGCCAGGCATGATTGCTCTACAAAAGTGTGGGCCATATTTTATAAAACTGATACTATTAACTTTGGACTCAAACTTAGCAAAGGAAGGAGTCAGAGACACTCTTTTTTTCCCAAAAGGACAATTTGAGGAAACTTTCAGTAAAATCTGGAGTTTATCTATTGTGGAGGGAGTCATTGAACTTTGTAACTGAAGAAAATGACAATGGGATGGTAGATAAACTTCACTCAACTACTGTCAGAAGGCTATTATTGTCAGAACACTGCCAGAAATCACAGGCTGAAGTACCATTGATGGGACTGATTCAGTCACACCCCACAACTGAGTGGACAGAAGAATAAAAAAATAGCTCTTGAAGGGCAAATGAAAAACCATCCTGCAGAGTATCAAACCTAGATGAAAATACAATGAGAAAAAGAAATAATAAATCCATTTATTCTTTTAACATAAGGTCCAAATACTTACTAATGGACACAATTCAGCAATGTATTCTTAGTACTATAGTATGAGCTGATGTGGATTTAACCTCAGAAACATAAGGAGAGTAGACATCAGAAATTGTGATAATACACTTTATCACATTAATGAACAACAATATAATCATGTGATTACCTTCATATGCACAGAAAAAAACTTGGAGAATCTTATATTTCATCTAAAATATATACTGTAGAAAGACAACATATAAAGTAATAGATTTTTGTCATTTATAAATTGAAATAGAAAATAGGATTCTATTTATTATCATAACCAACGCTTGCTTCTAGAAACTACTCTGTCCTCAGCATCCTATTTTCTTCTGTTCAATTTCTCATATTCCATCATCTGTGTTTCCCAAGCTTACCCCTTTACTGTCACTTTTACTTCTACATTTGTCAAATTAATCTCTCCTCTAGATTTCTTTTCAATGAAGATTTGTCACAGAAAAAATTAATAGATAGTTGGTAGGCTTAGGGAAAATACTGGCAGAATCACAAAAATAAACTTTTAATTTTTTAACACATTCTATTTGCATATAGGTTGTGGAATGAATACAGAGAATTTCTACTAACACTATAAAAAATCCATTTGTGGAGTGTGGGTGAAATCCAGGGGGAATGTATATTGGTGGGCATTGGCATGGCCAAGAGATCATGTATCATGATCATGCCTCAGCTACATGGGAGTGGTAAGGCCTTCTCCTGGTCTGAGTATGAATGTTGACAGCAAGTACAGAACATATCATCGACAGCTTTCATCTCCAAAGTGACTGTAGCCCGAGGCTGCTCTGCCCAGAGATCTTCTGTCTATAGAGATATATTACCTGCCCCCTCCACAATCAACTGTATACCATAAACTCTTCCCATTCTGTGAGATATAGTAAATATGCTGCTTCCAGGCTGTTCTTGAAATTCCACCAGAAAACATAGCCCACTTGATCCGAGTTTTACCTGTCTGTCCTTTCTTCGTTTGCCATCCCCCCCCCCAAATGCTAATCTTCTATGTGCTGGTCTCAGTGCCTACTAGTTGTTAAAATCATGCAGTGGCTCATTTGCAACAACTATTGACTCTGAACTGCTATGGGCTCATTAAGTAAAGTGTACTTTCATTTCAAATTCCTTAATTTTTATCTGTCTCCTTTTTTTCTGCTTTAGGATCCAATATACGAATGCATGTGAAATTAAATCATTGTATGTCCTAAAGATTTTGTGATATGTCACAATCTTTGAGGCTTTTCTTGTTTTTGAGGACTTGAACAATTTTGGAAAGTATATGTTTGAATGCTTATTCTTCAGCAAGTGGAACTACTTGGAAAGGAAAAGGAAGGGTGGCCTTGTTGGAGTAGGTATGGCCTTGTTGGAGGAAGTATGTCAGCAGGGGTGGGATTTGAGGTTTTATAAGCTCAAGACAGTGTCTCTCTCTTCCAGTTGCCTACAAATTCAGATGTATAATTTGGATGTATGATTCCAGCACCATGTTTCCCTGTGTGCTACCATGTTCTCCACCATTATGACAATGGACTAAACATCCGAGACTGTAAGAAAGCTCTAATTAAGTGTTTTCTTCTATAAGACTTGCCATGGTTATGCCTGCTCTTCACAGTGATTCAGCGCTGACAAATACAGGGACCGTCCTTCAGTTTGTAGTGGGCTGTTGCTTTTCTTGTGATTCACAGAATACATAAAGAATATACTTACCACCAATACACACCATACTCGAGCTTGAGCTTTGTCTTTATATGCTATTTACCACAATTTATTTTACTGTAAAGTCCATCTTTCTCATAGTACAGTTTTTGAAGTAATCAGCTATTAGTAAACAAGCATAAAGGTTGAGAAATATAATATTCCACCTTGTCAAGTAGGTAGCAGTATATAAATAAATAATTTATAATAATTTTGCATAGATTTGTGTATTTTTCTTATTTATGTTTCGATCATTTGCTGTTATGAGTACCTACTTGGGGACATATGTGTCATACTCTGGGCCATATAAGCACTTCAATCTGACTCCAGTATGCCTTTGTAAACACAAATCGTTTTTTGAGAAATTCTAAAGTTTTTCATGCTTGCATTATTTTAATTTTAGATCTTTTATTCATTTTACATAACTACCACAGTCTCCCACTACCACGCCCACTCCACAGATGCAAAGATCCACAGTCAAACAGCTGGCCAAGCTCTGGGAGCCGAGTCAAAGAGAGGGAGGAGGGATTATATGAACAAGGGGGTCAAGATCATGTTTGCGATTTAAATATCAATAATAATTAAGATTTTGGAATGGATTTCATTATAGAAAGCAGGTAAAGATTTTTAAACAAGCTTTTACAAAAGGATAATGTGTGTAATACAGCAATTACTGCATATTAATTCATTATGAACTATATGCATAAAATTTGTACATTGATATTTTATGCTCATATAATAAATAGCTGGTAGGCATGAGAACATTTGATAAGTAAGTTGTTAACAGTAACCTTAGGACATACAAATCTATTGCTGTATTTTTGATTCTAAATAGCTAGAATCATATTTTTTTTTTTAGCACAAGTTGAAAGTATTTCAGTAAAATTGAGGGAGTGTCATTGGACTTTGGACATATTTAGCCGAGTCCTCTTCTCCAAGCAGTTACATAGGCATTTACAAGGATGTTTTAATAGTATATAAGAAAACAAACATGGAGGCAATTCACATGCTTATTATATATGTACAGGTAATACTGTATTTCACATACATCATATATTATACAATATACTGACTCCAGCCCTTGCTGCTTACTATATAGGGTGAACTAGTCAGGGTCTTGCTATAGACCTCACCCTGGTGTTGAGGATAAGGAACAGATGGTGGGCTGGCCAAGCCAGCAACATGCAGATCAAGAATCAGGTTTATGACTTGGCCCATCCCATCATCCACCCCTTCTTTGATCTGCTGCAGACTGAATGTTACAGAACCTCCATGACACAAGACAACAACAAGAGGATTCCAGTGCGGGTTAGTATTGATGATGTAGCAAAAACTAGAGACCTCAAACTAGACAAACCAGTGAACACATGGAAATAATAACACATGGACTAAAGGACTGTGTGACTCTCACTGTGTCACACATTACAGCTTCCCCAATGAAATTTTTCTTTTCTTCCCACATCTTTATTTTAAATTGTACTTTGGGGTTGCGGGAGGTTGCAAGGGTAAGGGATGGATGGGAAGGAACAGGGAGATAAGTGGGATTGAGATGCATGATGTGAAATCCACGGAGAATCATTAAAAAGTTAAATTTGAAAACAATGTAGAACGTAATCTGTTGGTGGTCTGTAGACTGAAGTGTAAGATCCTACTAGCTCTTAAGGGTAAAAATATCACATAGGAAGACCCAGTAAGAAAACCCCAACCCACCTAACTTCATGCTTATACCTGACACAGATAAAATACAGAAAAATTATTTACTTTTTTGTTAGATATTGATATGGCAATGCTAATTTTAATTATTAAAATAACTCATTTAATTCTAGAAATATTTTTAAGTTTTAAGAATACTATATATTGGGATCAATTGAAGAACATGAACGGACAGCCTAAAACAAATTAGCCTAGTTTTCAAGGTGGTGTCACTCACTGTTGCTGGATATGTGTGTGTGTGTGTGTGTGTGTGTGTGTGTGTGCGTGTGTGTGTGTGTCTGTGTGTGTGTGTGTGTGTGTGTGTGTGTGTGTCTGCTTCAAGACAGGGTTTCTCTATGTTTCTTTGGAGCCAATCCTGGAACTAGCTTTTGTAGACCGGACTGGCCTCAAACTCACAGAGATCCGCCTGCATCTGCCTCCCGAGAGCTAAGATTAAAGGCGTGTGCCCATCACTGCCTGCCCTGGTTTTATATTCTAAAATTTGCATCTTGGCTTTCTCATGTGTGTTTGCCTTTTAAAATGTACTGTGGCAGTGTTTGTAGTGTGCTGGTGTGTGAAGAATACCTCTGCAGGCAGTTTCTGGAGACACTGTTGAGAAGTGAGCTTATATTTCCTTTTCATTTTATGTCTCTCTGAAACTTGTCAGATTCAAAATTATTCTAAGATTCAAAGCTATTATTAACTTATCATTACTATGCAGCTTCTTCTTTATAAGCAAATGATTACAGTGCTAAAGAGTTCTTCAATATGCTAGCTCTACCATTTTATTCCCACAATAGGAGAAAGCCGAAAAATCAAGTCAAAAAACACCCATGGGATTTTTTTTATTCGATAACTTACATAATTTCCTTCTATTGCAACTTTTATAGTTAAAGAACTATACATTTTTTCATGTGATAATGTATCCTGGAAGATCTCAGTAAAGTTATTTAACTTTCCTTCTTTGCAGAATCACATCATGATCTGTTGTATGAATGTGCTTTAGTTTGCTGAACCACTCCCCAGATAATGGATTTCTGGAAAGGAGAAATGAGTTAGGATGTCTCTTTCTGACATTAAAATAAAATAGAGGTTCCCTAACCTATGTTCTCTTTTATTTGCCTCCTCTTTTTCATGCTCAACTTTATTTCTTTTTCTGGTATGTTTGGATTTTCTGTTCACTCCTAAGAGACCTAGAGTTAGTGATAGGTCCATATTGGTAGGTGAAAAATAGAGATTAAAATAATGTCTGCTCAGTTTCTACGGTTCCCCTACATTTTGTTGGCAGCACCTGTTGGAAATTGAGCCAGATTCCTCTGGAAGAGCAGCCAATGCTTTTAACCACTGAGCCACCTCTACAGCCCCCATACAATGCATCCTTTAAAACTGTGTCCTGTAACAATATATGGAACGTTCTTAAAATGGAAAACAATATTCTACTTTAGTTAGTTGACTTACATTATATTTGACAAACCAGTTTCTTCTTCTAGATGTTTGGTAAAGCTGTTTTTTTTATTATCCTAATTGTTGCATTTTTTGGGTGAATTTTGGAGAATTGAAAACAATGTTGCTCCCAAGGCCATCAGCATCTCATTTCTGTGCTTATTGTTTTGTTTTGTTTGTAATGTTTGATTAATCGTCTATCTGAAAAGTGACCTTTTTTGGTTTATTCGCTTCCATTTTTGGTCTCATATCCATGCTTTATGGAAAGGTTTTGTTTTCTAATTACACTTTGCTGTAGAAATCCAGGGACATTTATAACTAGAGATACTGGTATCATAAACTCATCTATTATGCTTCATTAATAAGTGATCATGTTTTCAACTCACCTATTGGAAATGACTGCTAATTTACTCACAAGGTATAGCTTCTTTTGAGGCGATATTCCTACTCAATATCTAACCATACAATGATGTTAGATAACTAATTATGTAATAATAGAGAGGATGAGCTTCTGATTTTGAAAGAGGAAGGAAATCTCTTCGCAATGTTAAAGCAGAAAAAAATAATGTGAACCTTAGAGGGAAGAAGCATTCCAGCTACATATACATCTCATTACTTCCTCAAAAATGCTGAGAAAACAATGAAGAAAAGGACACATAAATAAATTCTTTTCTGTTCATAAGAGGGGAGAGCACTTAGTCCTAACTGAAGAAGCAATGCATGTGTTGTGAACAGATGTGTCAACACTGAAGAACTTGAAGAGGACTTTTAAGGGTCATGATGAATTATTGGGACACAATTCACACACACAAACACGTGCACACACACGCACACACATATATGAAACTCAAATTTATAACTGATGAAAAACGTAGTCTACATAGAAGGAGACTTATTTAAGAGAGACATACCTAGATCTAATCTACATGGAAAGTAGAAAAAGACAAGATCTCCTGAGTAAATTGGGAGCATGGGAACCTTGGGGTAGGGCTGAAGTGGAGGGGAGAGGCAGGGAGGGGAGCAGAGAAAAACATAGAGGTCAATAAAAATAAATCCATAAAAAAGAACACTTACAAATAAAAAAAGGAGACTTATATTCAGATAGTTAAATAATAAATATACTTGCATATTACACTGTAAAAAATGCACTCATTTTTTTGAGTAGCTTCATCTCTAAATCCAACCTATGATTACAGATAAAATAGAATAGGGAAGCAGTAAAAGAAATGTACAGAGACCGTCTCATGTCAATGGGTTCTGTGAAGGAGAAGAACCCAGGTGGTTTAGGGTGGGTGACACTACAGTCCTGTAGTCTTTAAGGGAGGGAACAAGGGAAAGACAGCAGGGAGAACTGAGAAGATTCTGGTGAAGAAAGTTGAGTATTACAGCTGTTCCATCCCTACCGACCACCAGCTCACAATGTGTTCTCTCCCAGCAGGGGGTTAGCACAGCAGATGAATCACAGGGCCAGGAAGGAGCTAGAAGACATTTGGACAGACATTGACCTTTTCAGCTTGCCCGTTCAAAAGCCACCCTTAGCTCTACCTTTGAAAGAGTTTTTTAACTACGTGTTTGTGCAAAGAAAATGAGCTACCCCAAGAATGTATTCTATCTCTAAGTTTTAATTTTCTTTCAACACAGCTTACAGCTACAATTTGAAATGCTGAACTGCAACTGGAAGAGATTTTTCTAGGAGACTTTTCCTCTTATAGGTAATAAAGCCTCCAGTTTAATTTATAACTTAGGAAGACTGCAGGTCATTTCAAGATTTCTGAAAAATTCTTAGATATTTAAGATAAAAATAAATAATGTTAATTCTTTTAGGAAAGCATTTTGTGTGAATGCATATGGATGAAGCTACAGATAATAACTTACATATCAAATGGTTGATAAAAAGGTTTATTTGTTGATATTGTTTTGATTTTACAAATGTACATATAAAACACAAATGTGAAAAAATTCTCTAATATTGAGTTGATTTAGAATAATACAAATTATTAGAAGGTACTGACTAGTGTGTCTATAGTTGATATAAAGGTTATTTTTTCAATTTAGTAAAAATAAGGAGAGAATAGAAGTAGGCCAGTTATGTGTCAAGAACTATAAGTAAGTATAGTAACTTATGAAGTAACTATGAAGCCAGACTAAGTCCTGATGCATTCTAAATATAAACTACATAAGGATTTCAAATATTTAGCAAGAGAAAATTAAGATATGTTCATTTGTTTTACATTAATATTATTTTGCACATAGCAATGTTAACTTGCAATACATTAAACAAAATAAAACATGCACTAAATCCATGCGTCTAGGATAAGGAATTTAAGTTTGAGGAGGAACAAGTTTGCCTTTTGCCTTCAACTCTTAGTGCATCGCCTCTAGTTATCTTTCAGCCCTTGTCTTAACTGGTAAAAAATATCTTTGTTTATCTTAGAGCATGAAAATCTGTTCAATAGTATGGCTGTCAATGGGATTCTTGTTTGCCAATTTACCAGCTCAAACAAAGGAGGGATCTAATGATGAAGCCAGGCACAAGGCAGAAAATCTCGTCTGTGACTGAGTTGCAGTGAAACCCTTGGCTTTTAAAACTTCTTGAATTTCTCTGTTGTACAAGACCTGCACTGCTGTGCACTGATGCTGAAACCTGCCCAGGAAAGACTTTCACTGGGAAGACCCAGAAGCTCCAGGCTTCCCCGAAATCTGCTTGGCAAGCCTCTCATCTCAACTGATTTTATTGTGCTTCTTTGTTGTGTGATATTTTGTTTGTGCTCTGACAAATATTAGAGCTTGCCTGTGGACCAGAGGGCAGAGCTAACCACTAGTTAGCCATAGAAGCCCACTGGTGGTGGGGCATACCTTTAATCCCAGCACTTAGGAGGCTGAGAGAGGAAGTCATGAGGTGAGGGATGGAGACACCACCTCAGGGATTTTGCACTCAAGAACTAGGGAGGTTGAAAGACACTGGCAGCTGCTCCAGGTTCTTTGATCTTCTAGGTTTCTGCCCCTATATTTGACTCCTGATTTTTATTGATTAAGATGAATTAGATTAAAGTTTCATTTCTTTTAGCATCACTGGGTCCTAACACTAAAAGTATAAAACCTTCCAGGGAGTGCTGGGTCTTGCTAGATAGTTTCAGCTCTGCAGGGGGCTTGTGATTGGCTACAGTGGGAGTGGTGTTCTGGGCTGCTCCTGAACTTAGGGATCCCACTCTTTTTTTTTCTGTGGCTAGGCTAGAACATCTGAAGGTACACATCCCAGTTAGTGGCCTATATTTTTTTCAGTCGGTGATGGGATAGGATACATGCCTAGGAAAAGGTGAATGAGGCAGCATGAGATGCCAAAGTATAGTGAAGGGAACAGGTCTCTAACAGTTCTCCAAGTTTAGTTAGAATGAAAGTCATTGGCTGGAGCACAATACTGCCCATGCCAGAAGTTTGATCTGAAGAAACAGTCAAAAGAGAAGTGCAGTGAGTTGAAAGAGAAGTAAAATAATACGAATGATGAATAAAAACTAAATAAACTTTTCCTGCTGTTTATGCATAAACAAAGCAAGACAAACGCAACAACAGCAGGCCCAGAAATTAATACAGGGATGGAAACATTGTAACAACAGATATATTGCCTGATGGTGAAGAACACTCCCACCTTCTGCTGGTTGTATCAAACTTAGGGAAGTTATTCAATTTTCTCTGCCTCCGTTTAATTCCCAGTGATAGCAGGGGTGATAAAGTATGCATTTTGTGGAGTTTTTCTGAGGATTAAATGGCTTAATATAAGCCAATTGCCTATAACAATGCCTGGGACATACTCTGTAGGCTTAGAAATAATTTACCATTATTGTCACTGTTGGTTACATGAAAATGTGTACAAATGCTGCTACTGTCTAGCCAAGTATCTTTTGTTCCACTCACTTTTTAAAAAAATTAGTATCATGATGATATTACTTATATCCATGATTTAATCTGTAAAAATTACAAAGTATATATTTGCACAAGATATGTGAAATTATGTAACATCTGTCTTATTTTGGTCAGTTAATTTCCATTAACTCCCTTTTTGTTCTGATTGTGTCAATTTTCTGAAATCTTTGAAAACACCCAGTGTATTCCTAACCAGTCCTCGATAAGCATATTAAATTTGTTGTAGATCTTCCATTTTTCTTCCAGCTTGGCCATCACTGCTGTCATCCTTTCTAAACTGTTCTTTTTGGCTTGTTGATCTCTGCATTCTGTTTAAATTAATACCATAATCTGGGCAGCTTGAAGCATTCCTTGTTTTTGTCCTTGCAGGTCCACTCTTCCCCTTCTCATTCTTCTTTGTGCCCCCAGGAAGCAGGACCATAAGGAATAAAAGAGGAACTTCTCTCTCTCTCTCTCTCTCTCTCTCTCTCTCTCTCTCTCTCTCTTTCTCTCTCTCTCTCTCTCTCCCCGTTTTTGCTGTATTTAGCAAAGTGATGATCACAGGTCTGAAACCAAAATAAAGGAGAGGAATAACATCAGAGTCTTTGTTTTCCACTTTCTTCTTTCCTAGCTGTTTATCTACACTATTTCTGATGCAATGCTTCTGGTGCCTTTAAAGGAAAAAGACTGAATGAGATTAATTTCCAATTGAAACAACTACATAGGAAATAATTAATCTAACACATACATTCAAAGTTTTTTTCTTTTATTGATAAAAGAAACACATTTTCCTCCTATCAATATGCTATCCTGCAAGGTGTTTAAAGCTCTTTTGATAGGATTCTCACTGATCTGCAAGCATGCATCAGACATCACGACATGTACCAGATTTTAGGAACTAGGAAGGAGATGTGACAGGGTCGTTATGTGGTGATATTGAGGCTGTCACAAAGTGAACAAACAGTCCAATGTGAAGAAGTCAGAAGCTGGCCTGACTTTTTAAAATACCCTACAGATTGAGGTCAGTTATTGCCACGTCCATGGCTAACAGCGAAATCTAATTACCCTGACCCTCATCTGAGAAGCACATCTCCACAGTTATATTTATAACTGATTTCAGGGGAAGCAAATGAAAGAAAAGAAGAAAAATGGCAATTTGATCTCATCCTAGTTCTCAGCTCTTAAGGAATTCTCTTTGCAGGAGCCAAAGACTATAGAAATATTTGACATGAAGGAATTTATTCTAGCAATCTAAACAAATCCTAGGTTAATTGAATCCAAGCACTCTAGGAGGTGGGGTGATCAATTTCCTGATGCTGTTGTTATTTGTAATCTGTCTGATGAGAAATAGTTCTGCCTCCCTATCAAACCTTCCCTTTATCAGGTTTCTTGTCCCCCTTCTTTGTCCTATTGAGACTTCTACTCTCTCCTTTTGTCCACAAACTTTTTCCTCAGAAGTGAAAGGTACCCTCCCTCACTCCCAATTTCCTCCTTTAACTCTACATCATATGCTCCATTTCCTCTGTCAAAAACAAACTTTCTGAATGACCATTCAGTCCTTTTCTTCGCTAACTCTTTGTCATTTACACTTCATCCTCTACTTTCCCATCAAAGAAACACACATCAAATCCAAATTCTATTAGATATTGGCTGTGTGATCTTCAGTTATTCAGTAAACATTCAGAAATTTCCATTCCTTCTTTTGAAAAAATTGGGATAATGTTACTACCATTGAGCTTAGAATTGTTTTTAATAAGCTAAAAATCAGCTTACGGATTTTAGAACGTGATGAAAATGTTCTATTCTCCTTAATATGACTATATATATATATATATGTATATATATATGTATGTGTGTATACATATATATGATATACTACTTCAGATACTACCTATGTCAAGCTTTTTTATGTGTACATGTGTGTGCACATATATGTATGTATGTGTCGACCAGAATGTCTGCAAACTAACTATGTAATTGGAAATAAACATCGAGTACTAATTTTCAGACATGACCAATTTGCTTTCTTACATGTATAGGCAAATTGTTATTTAATGTGTATAGTTTGAATATTGTGACTGACAATCTTTTTTTCTCTTAGAATCTCATAAGCCACAGCTCTTATACCAAATTAGGCCACTTTTAAAATTTTAGAATTTAGAGACTAGCAATATCCCTGGAATAACAAACACCCCCCTTCTCTCAAGTCTAAAATAAGACACCAGCCGGGCCACCCTGAACTATGGAAACAGAATATCTGTGGTCTGGTTACTGAAGGCCAGGCTTAGTCAGCAGAAAGATAAAGAAGGAACAGAAAAACACCAGATGTTCTCAACAAGGACAAAGCTGACGTGTTAAAGTTTGAGCCAGGTCAACCCCTCACCTCAATTGAAGTAACCAATAGGAACCCTGTAACCACGCATCTGCTTCTGTAAGCCCGCTTCTTGCTGCCTTGGAGTTATAAATACTAGCTCTGAACTCCAGAGGGCATGCTCAGCTCCCCGAATGCTGTAGCACCCTCGGATGTCCGGGAAATAAAGAACCTCTTGCTTGTTGCAGTCAGCGGTCTCGTGTCTCATGTCTTGGCAGGGGTCTCTGACAAGGCCCACAGAACTCTGGGGGTCTTTCAATCTACCCCATGGAAATTTAAAATATATGCTTTTATGTGTAGTCACATATAGTGCCATATTGAATACATTGTCTTTCTAAACTTTGAATACATATAATAAGAGTATGATGGGAGTTCATGGCTACACACAGACCAGCAATAAGCTTGAGTTTGGCTAAATAAAGTCAGTATTGCTTTAGGAAGCAAAACAAGTTTTGCAAAAACAGAAATGGGAGTTTATACAGTAGGACTACATCAACTGTATAATGATCAGAGTGAAAAAATTGTGGGATGTGGGATACCAAGTACATTTTTAAGTGTTCGCAGATGTATCTGTGTTTACTGGGTCAGCATCTAAAAGATAAAAGGGATGATTCACCAAGGGTGAATTAAAGCCTGCAGATGTTGCAAGAGAAGCTGAAAGAATGCAGCAGACAGGAGGTCTGGATTAACTAGAGCAAATGCAAATTAGCTGAGGCAATTTATTAGAGCAGAATAAATGATCAGGGTGAAAAGATGAATGTTCTTATTAAAAATGAGGGAAACACCTGGATGTACTTTCATGTCTGTAAATGATGGTTTAACATTTCAGACAGCCTTATGATTGAGCTAGGTCATGTGTGTGTGTGTGTGTGCGCGCACACGCAAGTGTGTGTGTGCGTGTGTGTGTGTGTGTGTAACTTTAATGAAGTGCTGCTTAGACAGACAGTATTTCCCTCCAAGAGTCATAGACTACCTAACAAATTCCTCATAAGTTATTTCTTTTTGTATTGTTTGTCAGGAGATTTCAAGAGACTGCCAAATAATATAGGCTATTACCCTTGGTTGCCTTCCAGAGAATGAAGGTAAGTTCCTATTGCTGAAGACACAGTGCTCTTTGAACACCATATTGGGAGCCTCAAGGCTGGATCTGACCTGAAAGACCCCTCTGATGATTAGTTTTTGTATTCTGAGGAGGTGTCATGCAAGTTGTCACGAGAGAAGTAGCCAACATCCCATTCAATAGTCCTATCAGCCTCAACAATGAGTTTCATGGCAGGGTGTCCCTAAAGGCATAGCGCTGACACCTATACATCAGTTGCCGCCAACTGTATTTTTTTGTTTGTTTGTTTTTGTTTTTGTTTTTTACAGAAGAGAAATAATGCATGCCTACTACTACAAATTTACCCAGGGGCAATGAGGTCATGGATCTTAGAGGAGAACCTTATACCACCAATTCATAAAACCAGCATAATTTCTAACTGCTTTCTAAATATTTGTCATTCTATCCACAAATAAGGGCAAGAAAGCATCAGAGAAGCTTCTCTCTGCAGCAGCTGGAGACCACTACTGAGACCTACAGCTGGTCAAAATGCAGAGGACAGCATATTGTCACAATGGGTACTTCTACAACACAACTTCAGGAACAGGGCTGTGAAGACTGCAGGAGCCAGAGGACCAGGATGTCTGCTGTGTGATTCTGTCTCCTCCATAATAGGGAAGATTCACCCATGACAACTCAGCAAAATAGCTGCCTGCATCCATGGAGATGATAATACAAAGAGGAAATCTCAGGGGTCACCACCCACTCATAAACACATTACTATGGGCTACTACTAAAGACTTCAGAGGAAGGAAGAATGAGTTGTTCCCAAGGATGAATCTCCTAATTGGTTATCGGATGCTAGTGCTCATCCCTGAATTTTTAATAAATAAATATATATATATATAGTCATTTGCATTTATGCTTACATATATATATGCATACTCACATAGTATATATGAAATGAATGTAGGAAATGAGAGTCCAGGAAATGGATTGAAGGGAGGAAAGGGAAGGGAGAGGGAAGGGGAGAAAAGGGAGAAATAATGTAATTATTTTTAACTTGAAAAGAGAAAAATAAGCAAAACTTTTACATGGAAAGACTATTATTATGATTCCTTTTATGGAAGATTGTACTTCTCCACATGGTCACAATCATTTCCATAAGACTTTTTTCCTCCCTTCAAGTAGTAGAATCTATGTTTCCTCTTTTTAATGCGGGGAGGGTCTTGTGTGACTTTGATTAGTAAAATATAACAGGAGTTTTGCTTTGTGATTTCTTACACTAGGTTACAAAATGGTTCAGTTTCTGCTTTGCCTTCTGATCCTCTCTGGCAACTTTGGAGCTCTGAATCACCATGATGCAAAGATGATGGTGATGGGGTGGAAACTCTTGAGATTCAGGGACGGGGGGTCTCAGAACCTTCAGTTTTTGAAGCCCTTGCCTGTTTGAGTCTTTACAGCCAGCCACTGTCTGATGTCAGTCTTGTGAGATATTTTAAAGCCCTAATCATTCAGCTAAGCCTAAAAACAAAAAGGTGGAGAGAAAGTTATTGATGTTTAGGTGAGAGAGTTTGACTTGCTGTGAGTCCAGTATCAGCCGAATAAGATTTTCTAGAGATGTTAGGATGTGTCTGTTTGACCAGCTAGCATACTGACAAGGAAAATGCTTAATAAAGCTGTATCTTTGTTATGGTTGAATTACTCAGTCCCTCTCTTCAGACAGTATTAACTTTTTTTGGTGGGGAAAACTATCTTACACTCTGACATTTCTGACAAATAAAATTGTACCATACATTTCATTAGAAACTAGATGTTTTCTGAAGTGGTTCTTACTGAATCTGAATAAGAGAATATCATATGACTACTAGCTGAACTTATATCTCCCGTTCGAATGCTCCCTCAGACCAAAGCATTGGGCTTTAATTTTATTTTTTAAGATTTTATTTTATTTTACTTATGTGTATATTTCTCTGTGGTGTGTGTGTGTGTGTGTGTGTGTGTGCGCGCGCGCGTGCGCGTGCATGTGCATACATGTTGGCACACACTCACTCTGGTGCAGGTGTGTGGAGGCCAGAGGTATTTGGTCCTTAGGAACTAGAGCTAAAGTTTGTGGTGAGTAGCCTGACTTAAGAGCTAAGAATTCAACTCCAGTTCACTGCAAGAACAATACCTGTTCTCAATCACTGAACCTTATCTCCAGCCACTAATTCTACTTTTTATGTTTGAACTTACTGGTATACTTTTAAATGTGGAAATTAGAGACAACCAAGTAACAAGTTTTTCCCTATTTAGCAATGCATAGAATAATTAAATGGTGACAGGGAGAAACCTCACTATATAGTCGCACTACAAATACATATTTTTCCCTTCTTCTATGCAGAGTTCTGAAATAAATTTAAAAAAACTGAATTATAATATATGTTTCACAGAGTTTCCCATCTAGCTAGAAACAGAAACAGATGCATACAAATAATATGTCAGAACATCACTGGCCTATGATGGACAAATAATTTTTTGTATAAGTATATATAAATTCTCATGTAATTGAGGTAAAAGTGGTAGATAGAACTTTCTTTAACAAAAGAATATAAATATTTTGTCATTTGTTCATATGGTAGTAGATTGTGCTGTCACTAAAAACTTAGATTGAGTTATATAAAATTATACAAAAGGTAATTATTTCATATAATAGAGGCTCACATACCATGTAGCTTAGAAACTGACACACATTAGGAACTTCAAATCGACTGAATATATCCAATTTTTATTCTTTAATATGAATTATGCCTAGTTATATGTATGTGATATGTGCATATGGATATGAGCACCTGCTAAAGCCAGAGGAGGATGTTGGAGCTGCAAGAGGTGGAGCTTCAGAGTTGCGAATCACCCAGCAAATGTGTTGGGAACAAATTGGGAGAGCCTTTGGAAGCAAGAGACATTTAATTGCTGATTCATCCCTCCATCCCTTCATGTTAAGTTCAAAACAAATCCTACATTAAAACAAGGAACTTGACTTGTTTCTAGGTAAATGCTGCATGCAATTTTGGCTAACAGCATTTCCATCTACACTCTACTTTTACAAAATAATTGATTACCTGGGGAACTTAATTTTTATTTCTTTATTTCAGGTTAGGATATTTCCCCAACATTCTGGTAAATGGAGACCTTAGATTGAAGGACGATTTTTTTTTAACATAATTCACCCTGTGTTCCCATTGTGGACAGGAAACAAACGGATCAGTGCATTTCCAGTAATACTATTTCCATAATGATTTTATTCAAGGAGCACGTGCTATCTCGTAGTCATGATCTAAATGTTCTCTAGACAAACCTAATGAGTAGAAGCTGAAGAATACCAGAAATAATAAATTCATGCCACAATAGTGTTTGAACTACACAATCAAATTCAATAGTCAAGAGTCTTTAGTAAAAATGAGTTCATGTTTGGAGTTTGGAGTTATCCCTTAGGGACATTCTGATTGGTTCTTAAAAGTGGTATTTCAATTTTACATTGTGTTTCAGAGCTTTCTTCCAATGAGGGGCAGTTTTTAAATCACATCACAGGATTTGTTGGATTCATATGCTTTCATTATCACTAGCATTTTCACCCTCGTTGATGTTATTTGAAGGAGCTTAGAGTCCATTTTAGCTTAGATATCATCCCTTTAGTCCAGTGTAGCTAAAGGTGCTGCCCATGATGTTCTTAGCGTGGGGGAAATA
>JAQHUG010000218.1:286790-301287 GCA_028555095.1 Dicrostonyx torquatus
GTACCTTTTCTCATCCGGACAGCTTACATGTTGCCTCCTTGGTAGTCTGCGCAGGAATGCCAAGGGAGCTTCCTGCTTCCCAAATTCTCCTGTTCTCCCCTCTACTTCCTGTCTGGTTTTCCCGCCTATACTCCCTGCCTGGACAATCAGCATTTATTTAAAACATGATTGACAGAATACAGACAATTCTCTCACACCAATGTGGTGATGGTGTAGCAACTTACAGCCTAGTCCATGGTAGGTAATTATTCTATTACCTTACTAAGCTAATATCCAGTGTTCCACTTGGATCCATCTAAGTTAGTATCTGACTATCTCCAAACTTGAAATAGTTGTCACAAATATGAGGGACTCCAAAAGCCTTGGCATTTTAACATGGTCCCTCACCTAAGAGTTAAGCCTGTAGTCTTTATTATGTTTTCAGTGTCTAAAACAAACTTACAAAGCTGGTAAGATGTTGACTGAGTTCTGTCTAAACCTTAGTTCCCTGTTCATATTCTTTCTCTGCATCAAGGTAGATAGTTTCCACTTTTAACTTGGTTTCTACCATGTGAAAAACAATAGTCACTTTACTGTTTTAATTTGCAAATTTCTTATGTGCTATGCTGTGGAACCAATATATCCTATATGACTTATTAACTGTGTTTTTGGAGACATACTGCTTTGACTGTGCTTTTTTAAAAGGTGAAGGAGGAAGAATCCAGCATTATTTACCTGCCACAGAAGTTTGATGCCCGGCCTTTGCACAACAGCAGCAGATCTCCAAGGATACTATCTCTCTCTCTCTCTCTCTCTCTCTCTCTCTCTCTCTCTCTTTCTCTCTTTATCAGCTAGGTCTGGGGAACATTAACAGTGTCTGTGGTTTAGTGGAAAATGGTTCTTATTATGGTCTTTTGTTCACTGCTTCGTGCATGAAATGGATTGCTACAAACCAGACTCTGCTGTCTTTTCTCTGCTGGGTCTGAGTTTGTTTTCACAAGAAATCACTTTCTTGTCTTGATTGTAATTGTGAATGACAGCATCTTCCTTATTTCTGAAGTTTCTGTCTTATCCTGGTGGCCTTCATGTGGGTGATGCATTGCCTTCCATTTATAAGCGGTGCATATTTCAAATAGGAAGTGGCCACCTCTCCTGTGCCAGCCACCATTTTGAGGATGGAATGGTGTGTACAGCCGAATGCCATACCTGCAGGCTGCTAAGAAATCCAGTGTTAGTTCATACACAAGCTCCCGATTGGGTGGGAACACCTCAGTAGAAACAGATAATGGAAGGAATTCCTGAGTAGGTAGTGTTTATATTGGGAGGAAAAGTAACTGGGGAGGGAATAGGTGGGAAAAGAACAGGATTTGCAGCAGGAAGTTATTCTGACTTGCTATTTGTTCAGTTAGGAGTTTGGTTGGAGGAGTTTAGATAGAGGATGAAGGCAATAACAGTAGGCAGGAGGAAGAGATTAAAGAGAAGCAATCCATCAATGTTGAAGAGATAATTTTCAAAAGTAATATATCACACAGTACCACACACAATGTGATTTATTATGAATTACTAAAGTGATTTCATTTATAGTATGAAATTCAGACCATTTCATAAGTATATTTTATGTAGCACAAATGAAAATAAATTTTAAGCTGATAACATGGCAAGCCCATGTTTCTGTGTTCATATTTATATTTGTTATTTGTTGCATATTCACTTCATTAAAATGCTAAGGTCTGCACCATCCTCATTATTAGAGACATTTACTTCATGACAAATAGGCTTCATTAGTAGCAGTTTGAGGCGTTATTACTTATTCATCTATGAAGGTTTTAAAGCTTTCACTAATTCATTTTCCAGCAAGGAAATTTTAAAGTCTAAATATTTTCTTACTTTTAAAATGAGGGAAAAAATGTACTTTTTTTTTTTCAGACTGTCTCAATGTTCAATTTAAGCTCTTAAGTGAAAAAAAAAAAACTGAAAGCAACCTTACTGCCCAGTTTGATCAGTCATTGTAAGTTGGGAATGAGGTAATATGTTTGAGTAAGGGGATTCAGTGAACATGCCCGTTGCAAACCTTGTATTGTGTCTTCATCATTTATCAAGCGTATTGTGTCCCTTCATTGGTCCATTAAGCTCTGTCTGCCTCAGGTAATCAAACTTCAAAATTGATGTAGCATTTACTGTGGATGTGGCTTATAAAAATCAATGGATTAAATATAGCTTGTAATGTTCAAATAATAGGATATTAATCATTTATGAAAATTTAAAGTTACAACTACATCGCAAATCCATTACTATTTTGGTGAATTTCAACGGGAGAAATCATAGGCAGGCATTTTAGGGGTTTTGAAATATTAAAGTCTGTGTGTAATTTTTATTATAATACCTATGAAGCAAATTACTTTGTGTCTCAAAACACTCCATATTCACTTTTGTATTTTGTAAGTAGATGACTCATGTTTCTGGTCACTAAGTTACGCCGCCCCAGGCTGGTCAGCACGTTAGATTATCTATCAACAGGAAGGACTTTTCTCGTTGGAATTTCTGTCCTCATTTCCCATCACAAACACTACTGGTTTATACTTGTGAGTAGATTGCTAGAGTGAAGGAGATAACAAAGTGTACACAATTCTCTTTTTCTGAGAACTTGTAAGGAAAATAGAGAGATTAATCGAAGGATGGGTCAAGAAATTAAGATGCTTCAAAAGGAATATTGTCCCAGTTCGGTTCCTCTCCTCAATAAACAGCAAGTAGCCATGTATATCAACTTTCGTAATGTGGTCGAAAAGAGTTGCTTTGTTATACACAGCCCTTTACTGCTTTTGTAAAATGGAATCTAACTTAAGACTTTTAAACCCCAACTGGATGTAGAACATCAACTGAACAGAATCTAACTTAAGACTTTTAAACCCCCACTAGATGTAGAACATCAATTAAACAGTCATGTCATTTTATCTCAGTAGACATGTAGAGGTGAGTTTTCCCTTCCCTTAAAAAAATATCATTTAAAAAGCAACTAGCCGGGATTCAACACCCGCTCAAACACAGTCCACATGCCGATAGCTGTAATGTCCTAGCTTTCCAGAGAGTAAAACTAGTTTTGCCAAAGGTGAATGAACTCAGACGGGGAGGAATTAGGGAGAATGGGTGGAAGTGAGGAAGAGAGAGAGAAATTAAATGAGACTCGGATGCAACGATGAGCTGCACTCCACTTTCGCTTGATTCTTTTTGATGCACCCTCTGGTTTTGTCACCCTCGGGCCTCTCCTTTTGGTTCTGCCCTCACTCAGGCTCCCTAGCTCCGCCAGCCCCACAGCCTATCTCTTTAAATGACAGCTGAGGCTCCAGTCCCGGTTCGGGGCTTGACGTCAGTGCCACCTCCAGGGCTGCTAGTATTTAGCGCCCGAGCCGGCGCTCCTGGCTGGGGCGCGCTAGCTCTTTGCTCCGGCCCCGCCTCCTGCCCGCCCCTCGGAGAGCCGCGCGCAGCCCCCGAACCTCTCCAAGTCTCTAGCACACTTGCAGCCGGTCGCCCCAAAGGAGCAGCAGTACCCGCAGAGCTTCATTCTTGAGCTCTGCTGCCCGATGGAGCTCGAGTGCCGCCGACGCCGCTGCTGCCCGGAATCCTGAGCCTCTCCGGGAGTCCAGAGAACCGAGCGGGCCAGTCCGAGAGTGCAGAGTGCCCGAGCGCACACCGAGGACAGGGAACCTCAAGGTTCTGGAAGCACGCCGTGCCGCTCGCCCGGGTTACCTGGCCGGCGGTGGGTGACCATGGCTCTGAAGGACACGGGCAGCGGCGGCAGCACCATCCTCCCCATCAGCGAGATGGTGTCCGCGTCCAGTTCTGGCGCTCCTCTGGCCGCCGCCCCGGGGCCCTGCGCCCCGTCGCCCTTCCCCGAGGTAGTGGAGCTGAATGTTGGCGGCCAGGTCTATGTGACCAAGCACTCGACGCTGCTCAGCGTCCCGGACAGCACTCTGGCCAGCATGTTCTCGCCCTCTAGTCCCCGGGGCGGCACTCGGCGCCGGGGCGAATTGCCCAGGGACAGTCGCGCGCGCTTCTTCATCGACCGCGACGGTTTCCTCTTTAGGTACGTTCTGGATTACCTGCGGGACAAGCAGCTGGCGCTGCCCGAGCACTTTCCCGAGAAGGAGAGGCTTCTGCGTGAGGCAGAGTTCTTCCAGCTCACCGACTTGGTTAAGCTGCTGTCGCCCAAGGTCACCAAACAAAACTCGCTCAACGATGAGGGCTGCCAGAGTGACCTGGAGGACAACGTTTCCCAGGGCAGCAGCGATGCACTGCTACTGCGTGGGGCGGCGGCCGGCGGCGCGCCCTCGGGCTCTGGAGCGCTTGGTGTCAGTGGCGTTGTCGGTGGCAGCGCCGCTCCGGACAAGCGCTCTGGCTTCCTCACCCTGGGCTACCGTGGCTCCTACACAACAGTGCGTGACAACCAGGCAGATGCCAAGTTCAGGCGTGTGGCGCGCATCATGGTGTGCGGACGCATAGCCTTGGCCAAAGAGGTCTTTGGGGACACTCTTAATGAGAGTCGCGACCCTGACCGGCAGCCCGAGAAGTACACGTCCCGCTTCTACCTCAAGTTCACCTACTTGGAGCAGGCGTTCGATCGTCTGTCTGAGGCCGGCTTCCACATGGTGGCGTGCAACTCCTCTGGCACCGCCGCCTTTGTCAATCAGTACCGAGACGACAAGATCTGGAGCAGTTATACCGAGTACATCTTCTTCCGTAAGTTAGCAACCTACCTACCCAAGCATTTCATACCCTTTCTCTGCCTCGCAGACTTGCTGCTAGAGGAGTCCCGCTGTGGCCAGGATGTTCCCTGCGGGAGTGCCCTGGCAGCTAGTCTGCTAATCTGTACCAGCAGGTCTCCCTCCAGCGTCCCTTGAGTAGTACCGAGCATTGAGGAGCATCCTGATCCTCCCCCGCCCTCCCCACTCCTTGCATTATTGAATTCAGAATCTCATCCTGAATTTATTGATCCTGCCCTCTTGCCGCGCCTAATTCCAGGATCCTCTGGACACTCTTTACAGCACAGCCACAGGGTTAAGAGGAAAGTGCACTGTCTGTGCCTATAGGCCATCCTTCTCTTGTCTGATGAGATGTAAGCTTAGGGCGTCCCTTTATTTGGGCGTTCTTCCATGGGGCGAACTGGCATGAAGACAGGGCAGTTCACGCCAGAATTATTTTCTGTGGTGAGGTCCTGCAGTCCCGCGCAAGAGCTCCAGTTGCATGTGGTTTTGGAAGGGAACAATTCAACAAATAGTGAATGTACCTCTAGAGCACTTCCTCCTGGGTGCTCACACATGAGGGCTGCTAATGTAACATGCCCTCCAGTAACTTGTAACAAGATAGGTTTTCTTTTGTTGCTTACTTCCAGTGCAATTGCGCAATGTTTGGAACAAGGCTCAGAGGGGAGAATTGATTTTGGTTTCTTTGTGTGTGTGTGTGTGTGTGTGTGTGTGTGTGTGTGTGTAAAGGAGCAGAGTGTTGAATCAACTTGACCAAGGTAAATAAATGCATCACTTTCTAAAAAGAAGGGAGAGTCTATGGGAATTCTTAGACAAGATGCTGTGTTTCCAGATGGTGCTTTGTTGAGTTCAAAATCTCAAAGAAACATCACAGTCTTAATATGCAAGGGGTTGTGGGTTTATCATGAGTGAGGCTAGGATTGCAAGGTGAACAAATTAAAAAGTCGAGATGGCAGCAGGGAGATTATTTGGCTAGCATTTTCACTTAGCAAGATACAAGAAGCTTGAAAACCACACGTACCTCTCTGTGTGTGTGTGTTCAGTGGGGTGGAGACAGCACTAAAAGCCTATAATGGAAGTAGTTTGGCTTTCATTGTGTTTGGTTTGCTAAGAAGCTCCCAGTTGCAAAGCAAAAATAAATAATTTTCTACACTTGACTAGAGAGAGTGGAAGGGGCCTCTTTTTACACAGGTACAGGATTGATAGGAAAGTGGTTCAGTGGTTTAGTGAGAACATATATATATATTTGGTAAACTTGGAGGTAGAGTGACAACATATTTTTCTGAAAGTTAGATGACTTTTTGAAATAGCAGAGCAGCAAATAAATATCCAGGGAAGGGGTAAATCAAATCCAATCCCATTGCTTATTTATTTATAATTTATGAAGGTCTTCCTGTACAGTCCATGCTGGCCTTGAACTCTCAATCCTCTTGCCTCTTCCTTCTGAATGCTGTCAGCAAAGGACTGATGCCCAGGCCTGGCTCATTGCCTTTATTGTATCAAAAAACTTTATTACAAGGTAAAAATGACTGGTATTTGGGATAGCAGAAAAGAGAAATTAATACTCTCTTGTTTGTGTAAATTGGCATCTAGCATCTATTTGATCTACATTAAGCAATTGAGATATTTAAATAAAGTACTTCCTATCATTGAGACACTTACCAGGATTTTGAAAACAGTAAACCTCCAAGTCATTTTTACCAAGATTGTATTTCTAACCATTTTTGAAAATGATGTAATATGAGCTTTACCTTTCACACGGTTAGTGTTTTTTTTTTTTCTTTCAGAAGATATAAACTTGGGGTATTTTTAGATTTTGTTATTAACGGCACTACTAGGGGTCAAACCAGAGAGCACCGAATAGAATGATGGAGGTGGTTTTTTCAGGGCAGGGCCTTCCACAGGTTCAGTCTCGTGTTCAGACTCTGAATGCTGAGATGCTAAGCACTTGCCAGCATGTCTGCCTAAGTGTGAGTGGTGTGTTTATGGAGTTAAGTTTCTTATATTTCAGATGTGTGTCTCACAACTTTGGCCTTTCTTTCTTCCCTCTCTTTACTGCTTACTGCAAAAAGAAGATTCAATCTGTAAACAAGGGTAAAAGAGTGTACACAATAACAACTTGAAGTTAGAAACTGTTAATTTAATTAAGAATATGATTTGAAAATTACCTGAAATTTACTGTCTGTTGCACATTTGGAACTAGAAATGACATTAAATAAAAAAATCAAATTTTCAAGTTATTAAAAAATGCCACTTCTTGTGTATTACTGTCCTAGTGAGTTCTCAGATTTACGCATAATAGCCCCATAGATTAGACTTCTTCATGGATTATCCTAATGTAGTGGGAGAAACATATAATTCAAGTGTAAAGTTTTGACTCTTGAAGTTCTAATCAAGCTGCTGT
This sequence comes from Dicrostonyx torquatus, assembly GCA_028555095.1. Taxonomy (NCBI): domain Eukaryota; kingdom Metazoa; phylum Chordata; class Mammalia; order Rodentia; family Cricetidae; genus Dicrostonyx; species Dicrostonyx torquatus. The sequence goes on from JAQHUG010000218.1 coordinate 293,931, forward strand.
TTCACCAAATAGGTTGTTCATTTTGAGGGTATAAAATTTATCTTAAATACTAGTAAACTCCTTTTTATCTGTGTTTTGAACAATTGCATTCTATCTGCACAGATCATTTTGAATTGAATTCCTCTCCATTATTTGCAGCAAGTAAGGCACATTCTAGTGCCTTCTCTCCTGTTTCCATTCGTTGCACTTTGGGTAATGCCAAAATGTTACTGTTTTGCTTGACAGACCTCTATTGGAAATGTTTATTAATAATAGTCGTATGATCCAAATTACTGCTCATGTTTTGATCAGAGAAGGGCTGCCTCACTTATTTACACTCATTACTTCTTTGACACAATTCTTTTATCAAGATGTATAGCATACACTTCTTTAACATTATATGTCAGGCATTTTAAGAGATCTTTTGAATTTAGGTTGTTGATGAATTTAGTGGTTTGATGCTACCCTCAAAGTAGCAGCTAAACACAGGGAATAGAATTTACTGCTCACTGTCAATCCAAATTTCTAAAGAAGGGAAGAGGATGGCGGGTGATTCCATAATACCAGACAATGCCATTTACTAAACATGGGTGTGGGCCAAATTGTTTACTTGTTTCTGTGTAGTGGAGGTTGTCATACTTCCAGTTTTGTGGAATTTGAGGATTGTGAAATACTTCTTATATCAGAATTTGACTCAACAAATGCTAGTTGGTACTATTCTATAGTTTATTATTTGTCAACAGTATTTTTTTATTTGTACAGGAAGTATATTTAATTAGTGGTTAATTAGAAAATTAATTTCAAGAACAAAACACTAAATTTTTGTAAGTTTACAGGATTTGAATACTGCTCTCTTGGAACTTGCATATTTCAAACCATGTCTTCTAGTTGTTCCTATCATATTTGTCTGAATCAAATCCATTACCAGTTACGTCTAATGTAGGGCTAGGAAGTATTTTTGCTACTCCCTACTAGGACTTAAAACTTCAGCAATATTTTTCTTATAAATACTAACCTTGTATTTAACATACTAAGTTCAGATCTTGAAGATTATAGGCAAGCTATTATTAGACATTAAATACCAGCCTCGTTGGGTCACAGGACATGTTTTCCTGTTCTCATTCTTAACTCATTGTTTACAAAGACTTCTAAATATAATACTACTTACAACTTTGTGTTAAAATTTCTTACTTCTCAAATACTGAAGGCAGGTTTTCATTTCTTGGGAAAAGAAGAATGACTTTTTGGGTTTCTGTATGGGGGGCAGGTGTTTGGTAAGTGAAATAGTGAAAATAGTGGCTTTTTAAAACAGCAAGACAGGACAAAAGACATTCTGTTATGTACTGAAGAGAATGTAGACAGGTGTGTGCTGGAATGTGCTACCTAGACAGGTGTGTGCTGTAATGTGCTAAGTGGATCAGCTGTGCTTCAAACCAGCGTCGCCTGATTCCATTGTTCCTCACAGTGAGGATGGTAAGCAAAGATTCTCTCCTGTGTATCAGAACCTCAAATATTGCTTGAGCCATCCATGTCATAAGTAGGTAGTTTCCCAATGAAGCAGAGAGAAAGTGGAAACTCATAGGAATGCAAAAGTTGGGAAACTGTGTGGTTTCATCCCTGCTACTATATAAGAACTCTGGACTCTTATTTGTGGCATAGTTTTCTCTCTAAAGTTATCGTCTTCACAATGTGAGGTCTTCTCCCCAGTAGAACTCATAGTAAAAGGAACAATTACTATACACTTGGTTATGTATTGAGTGCTTTATACACAGTACTTCCAGAGCTATACAATTGGTTATATGATTAGTGTTTTATACTCAATACTTCCTCTAACATTGCATGAGCTGGACATCGGCTCCCTGGTCCTTCAGTGAGAACACTGCTGTGGAAAGACCAGAAATACTCAAGGTTACTCTGTACTGGAGACATTTAAAACACTTAAATAAGAAAACTTATTCCAGTGTTTATTAGTTTTCCAAGCTTCAATGTACAAGTGAAAAAAGTACAGTGTGAAGAGGTACCATGTGTGACAGTAATAATTTTTAGCTTGTGAAAGATTTTCTTAAAATATAATAAATACACATTTTGTGTCTTTTATTTGCTGAGAAGTTTGTTTTATTTATTAAAGGTATGTACGTGTCTATACTGTTCTTAAAATCAAAGTACCATATTTTCATATCTTAATCACTATGGGGGGCAGTAATTATTTCTAAACAAGTAATATCTACATGTTTGGCAAATCATATATTTAAATAGTGATCAATCAAGACATTAATTTTTATCTTTGTAAATAGAACACACTTTTTTAGAAAGTGACAGAATGAATTGTGTGTTAATTATATAGCTGCTTCTTGCTTTTTAAATCCTGACTAATCCCATTAAATTGTGTATTTGGTATAATTTGGTTAAAATGCTGGGTATTGAGAGTGGTTTTCAGTAGTTTTGAAATCTGAAACATGGCTATATATCTAGAATCTGAAATTTTTGGAAGTAGCATTTCAAATTAACCTTAAACGTGGATTTAAATACAGATAGAATTTTTGAGACCTCCTTTGCATGGATTTTATAGTATTTGCTTCACATAGCAGCCAGAAGCCTATGAAGTATACTGATAGCTCCTCTAATTAGTACAATAATTTTAATAATGAGAGATGACAATTTCCGAAGGCTTTGTGAAACTCAAGCATAGATTCATTGGGTTTCATTTGTAGGATTTTAGTCATTCCAACTAAGCATGCTCCAGGTGCTGACATTAGTAGACTATAGGAGTCCTATACTCAACATATCATAGATGTCCCGTGCTCACCCTCAATACACTATAGGAGTTCCATGCTCACCCTCTACACAGTGTAAGAGTCCCATGGTCATGCTCTACACACTATAAGTGTCCCATGCTCACCCTGAACATATTATAGGTGGCTCATGCCCACCCTCAACACACTATAGTTGGCCCATGCCCATCCTCAACACACTATACGAGTCCCATTCCTACCCTCAACACTCTTCTCAGTAGTTCCTATTCAATGTCTTATGTGGAGGGAAATCTCTTTTCTTCTGTTTGCTTTTCTTTTTGCCTTTCTATCATTTAGTTTTAAACTGATTCTACATGAAATAGAATAGTCCCAGGCTGTCCTGAGACTCTCTATGTAGCCTAGACTGGCCTCAAGCTTACAGCAGTCCTCCTACTTTTATTTCTATAGTTTTGCTGTTGGAGACATGAGTCACAACAACCAACTATTTTTTTTTACCCCCTTCTTCCTTTTGGTTCCTTCCTTCCCCTCCTCACCCTCCCCTCCCCTTCCCTCTCCCCAATCTTTCTCTCCCCTTCTTCCTTTTCACTCATCCTCTGCATTCTCCTTTCCTCCCCTCTGCTATCCCTTCTTTCCCCTTCTTTCTTGAAAGACCTACACAAAAGAGTTAAGTACTCTACCTCAGTTAAAGCTGTGTCCCCATACAAGTTTCTAGTACTGTGCAAACAGATACATTTTAGATTTCAATGATAAAAGTAATGACACATTCTGTACTGAGCTTGTGTTGCTTACAAAAACATTTCCTGGATATTGACTTCTTAGTAAACCTCCTGGTCTCATAGTCATAATGTGGAGTGAACCCTTGTTATACATGGAGTGTCTTCGCGTCTCTGTTATTTCCTTGCACCATAGCTGTAGGTCCAAAATGGAGTTTCTTATATATGTAATGCATAATAGCTTTTTTTTTTCTTGTGAGTTTTATTGTCAAAGTTTTGTGTTCTTAACTCTCATAAAATGGCCAACACCAGTGTTTAGGGATTTAATAAATGTCTGGTGTCTGAAGGACTGTATAGATTACAGAATGAGCTAGAGATGTTAGAGATTCCATTAAGATAGCTACAAAGTTTTGGGATTTAGTTTCCTTTCAGTTTAGAGTGCATTCATTGAGCACCTAGCAAGATCACTGACTATGCACACAAATTTGGACAAGGCAGAAACCCTGCATTTAAGATGGTCATATAAATCTTTATATAAGTGTGAAATAGGTTATAGAGATGATTCCTGGTGGTTATTTGCAAGAAGTAGAAGTAATTTTATGACTACTGTAGAGTACTATAATTACATAGTACTATAAAGAATGAAAATAAATAGAATGTTGACTGTGGGGCAGATTAAGAAGATCTTGTATATTAAGTTGGTAGAAATACAAGGTATCCTAGTTATATTTCTATTACTGCAGTAGAAACCACAACCGAGGTAGCCTGTAGAAAAAAAAAGGATTTCTTTTCTTGCTTATGGTTCTGATGGGATAAAAGGCAGCAAACAGCAAGCATGGTTGATGGCTGAGAAGCTGAGGACTCACATCTGGAACTTCAAGGAGGAAGCCAAGAGAGTAAACTGTCAACAGTGTGTGGCTTTTAAATCTCGACGCCTAACCTCAGTGACATTCTTCTTCCAGTAATGCCACAACTCCAGATTCTATCCAAATAGTGCCACCAACTAGGCATCAAGGATTCAAACGCCTGAACTTATATGGGGCATTCTAAATCAAATCACCACACAGGATGCACACAACTTCTTTGCATACCAATTCTTTGTGGGATAACAGGTATGGCAGATAAAATGCTAGTTTTGGTGTGAGGTTAAAGAAATAGCTTAACCATTAAGAGCACTTGTTACTCTTGTGTAGAACCCAGGTTTAGTTCCCAACACATACATGGTGGCTTAAAGCAAACTGTATTTCAATTATAGGATCCAGTGCCCCCTTTTAGCATCCACAGGCCTCAGGCACTGCATGTAGCAGTATAAGTACACAATTTGGTCCAAACACTAATACAGTTAGAGATAACTTAAAATTTTAGTTTCGGTGAAAATTAGAATCAGAAAATATGTCTATATTGATCCTATTTACAAATATATGGAGCCAAACAACTCTACATTGCAATCAACTCAGTTTCTAAAAGGCACTTAAGAGCTGTTGTTGTTTAATGATGAATATAGCAACATTAATTTTGCTGATACCCTTCAACTTTACTTTGAGAATGTTAACACAGAGATGTAGATGATAATAATAGTATTCATTTTGATGCCATCTAATAGGATGTTTATTAATTTTATGCTTAGTCACTAGTTGCACTCATGCAGCACTTTGCAACCATTGTCACATTAAAGATGTTTCTATAGGAATACAAAGAAGTAAAAAACAAATAAAGGATAAAAGCAATATAGTGTTGAGTTTAGTAACCAGAATAGTATGTGGTTTTACCATTTAGTTGGGTTGTTTCAGTATTTTCACTTTTTACCGTAACAAAAATTTTGATGATGGGTTTTATGCTTTAGTGCTTTCACATTCATTTGCATAATTGCATATTTTATAATTTACAGAACAAGGCAATTAGTACTGTTCAGTCAGAGGCAATGCTAGAACCTGCTCGCCATTAAAAGTAAATTCTTGACAGCATGAATGATTTAATATTTCATAGATTCTTTGAAAACTACTGGCTCTGGAATTTGGATATTGGGAAAACAGTTTATTTTCACTTCCAAAGGAACTGTGAGAGGAGCAGATGTGTCTACTTTATAGATTTGTTTTATGGGTTAAATCACAAAATCTATGTAAAACACATAATCATATCAGGCATAAATAAAATGCTCAATAAGCACTAGCTATGGTGTTTCTTTAAGAGCCTCATATACATAGACAATCTCTTTTATCTGAGAAGCATTCACTATCATAATTCTTTTGTAGATGTTAGAAAGCAATGGTTATTCAAAACTATCTGGGAAGGTTCTGTTATCATTAATGAGTTTTATATTTGAACTACTCTTCTGCTATTTATACTATTATTGCAACATGATACCTAACATCTTTATTTTAGTTGACTGTCAAGTGTGCCTGAGAAAAACATATTATTCCAGGCCTAGTTCTGGTACTGGTCAACTTTGACATATTTATTAAAAGCATGAGTTTTGGGCTGAGGAGATAGCTCAGTCATTAAAGGCAATGGCTTACAACCAAAATGTACAAGCACTGGTTCTCATGAAAATAGCCTCAATCTGTGAGGCATATTCAGGTGAGGCACATCTTGCACATGTTCTTTACACTTATGTTGGGTGTTTTCAGCTTCAGTTGTCAACAGTTTTACTCAAGAAACATTTGGACTCAAACATTGACCAGAGTTTGGGCATTTGGCCAAAATTCAAGACTGCATTTCAGATTCAAATACACATATTTTCAAGTCTGGGAGAGCATTTAGCTGTCAACTCAATCAGTTCCTATTGAAAGTCTCTGACACATTCTGAATATAAGCTTTCTGGTTGCTGAAATCCAGGTATTTGAAGAAAGGAGAGAAAAGCTGGCAGCCTTTCTGGGATAATTCTCTAACACTATGACCTCGTTTCTTCCCGTCGGTAAAGGCTTCAGATAGCTCTTTGCTTTGCAGGTGGAGGATAAAGATTTAGGAATTCAATTCCACAGAAATTTCCAATTTTGATAAGGGAGTGACTTCCCTGGCAACCGTACAGTGAATGGTGGAGGATGTTCCTACGGTAGTTGTGAATTACTGGCTTCAAGTCTGTAAAGGCTTGGGGTGAATGAGTCTTTCATACTGATTATGATTTGTCATAAGAGAAAGAATTGACGCTCAAAGTCTTTGGACGTTAATTTTCAAAATATATATGTCTTATTTTGTGTTCCTTTATTTCTTAGGGCAAACAATAATAGAAATGTATAATTTTTCTTCTCTTACTCCCATAGACTGCTATACATAATATATACCAAGTAATTTGTTTTGAATAACAATAGTGTATATCTTCTTGTTGTAATGTGCCCAACTGTCATTTCTAAAAGGAAATGTATATATTATTACAACCAAAACGGTTCTTGAAGAATTACAGCCTTTCATGCATTATCTCCTTTAATGACTTGAAAATTTAGAAATATAAAAACTATGAAACAAAGAGAAATTAAACAGATTTTAAGGTATCCAATCTTATCTGATTTTTAGTCCTATTATTCTATCAAAGCAATCATGAATTCCTTGATCAGTGTTATATAGCTGATAGATGCTGGAGGTGTAGTAGTTAATACTGATGAACAGATACCCTGCCATTTCTGAGCATGGCCATGGCGTATGTTCTATCATATGTTCTACTTATCTTTAGGATACATGCTGTGTGACTGGCACACTAAGCATCTTATTTAGTTAGTATTGTATTACTGTGACAAAATACTATAACCTAGGCAACTTATAAAATAAAACATTTGCTATTTGGGCTCACAGTTCCAGAGAGTTAGAGTCTGTAAGTATCATGGCAAGAAGCAAGGTAGGCATGCATAACATTAGAGCCCTAACTGAAAGCTTAAATGCTTTCAGCAATGAGAGAGAGAGAGAGAGAGAGAGAGAGAG
>JAQHUG010000218.1:304437-334665 GCA_028555095.1 Dicrostonyx torquatus
GTTACCGCTGCTGTTAACCCATTCCATTTCACTTTTAGAAAAAAGGGATTATTTGCAGATTATGTTTCCAGAGAGATGAGTCCCTTACTCTCACAGAGGGGTAGCATATGACCCCAAGTGCCAGGCATATTGGCAGGAACAGTTCAGAACTCACATTTTCAACTGCAAGCAAGGGACAGAGAGGGTAAACTGGAAATGGTGAGACTCTAAGCTCTCAAAGTCCCCACCCAGGGATGTTCTTCCTCCTTAAAGGCCATATCTCCTAAGCATTCTCAACTAGAGTCATTAACTGGAGACCATGTATTCAAATGCCAAAGTTGGTAGCATCAAACTACTACATTCATAAAAAGCACAAGTAAATAAAAAAATACATAAATAAAATAAAAATTCCAACAGTAGCAGCATTATCATGTTCTTGCTTCCAACCACGGACTGTCCTTTACACAAATCAATATTTTCTAATAGTTACCTAGAGAGGAGATCCTGAACTCTCATCAGCCTGCCCTTATCTTCTTGCCACACTCAGCGCTATATTACGTGAATGTGAGTGAGATTCCTTGTAGAATGGTCACCAGTGACTTCTGCTAACATGTCACACGTCTCCAAAGCGTTCAGAAATCAATGTCTAATAGGGTGAGGTTGACTGCAGTGGCGACTTTAGTTCTGCTAATGGGCAAATGGAAGACTCCGCAGCCACAGATCTACATAGTAAACACTTCTAGCCAGACAGTTCAAATGTCTTTTCCCACGAGTGAGTGAATTTCTTGTTAAACCCATGTCACAGTGTTTGATTCTTCCACTAAGGTGTCCCCTTGTCGGTTAGTCTCTGTGATTTCTTTCTCTGTCTTTTGGGAAATTCTTTTCTTTTAACTGTCTTCCACAGTTATCTCTGAGTCACATTGGGCAGTGAGTTCGCTTAGCAGCCATGTGTATTCCACAGCTCACTTCCCGTATTTGTAGGTCAGGGGATTTGGAGTTGGTTTCAGGGCGAAGAAGCCTGTGCTGTTCATAGCCAGTTTTCCATTTTCTTTTGCAAATAATCATAATAACAATTCCTGAAAGCTCTTGGAGCACTTCTTATCAGTTTCAAGAGCAAACTAACCGAAAGCATCTTAATGATTTTTAGAGGTGAAGACGCTTTTATGCCCCGTGTAAGACAGTTATTTCTTGTTCTTAATGTAATGGCTTAGGGGAAGTTGCCAGCTTTGTCAGCAGGGTTGTGGCCTTTGTGGGAAGGAGCATCACTCACAGCTCCTGCTAAGGCTGCAAATTTGCAGCAGCTCCTTGGGTTTCACTGCTGCCATTGCTTTGTTAAAACAAATGCAAATTTACAAAACTTCCCACACATTCACCCGTTAGACTTAACAGTTATCAAATCATAACTGCATCTTTGTTCTTCATTTCTGATGACCCTTAGTAATCAAAAAATAATGTGATTTTGCTCCTATGTACTTGAACATGTAAAACACCTATATTTTAAAGTATTTGGTTAGACTTTTTATACGTGGCTAATATATTCTGTAGTATATAGTGTCTGATTCCATTTTTAGTGCTACTGAGATTAATTGGTGGATGCAAATGAGTTGATCTCTCTCTTCTAAGTATCTGAGTATTTATCTATGTGTTACTCTATGATACAAATTGCCTCATTCAAATGTTATATCTACAAAACTGATTTATCATGGCTTATTGGTTGGAGTTTTTAATGAAGAACTTTTTCTAATGAATTGCTTAAAGTGTAGTTTATAGAGGAGAGACAAAATTTTACTTATTTTTAATTTTCATGTAACTCTCAGATCACACGTAGAACCTCATCCCAGCAGAATCAAGGAATTTAGATTTCAACCAGTTATCTTTTTCCTAATCATTCCTATATTCTACATACTACATATTATTTGATTTTGAGAACATTTTACAGATAATAATTTTATTTAAATGCTTGCAATTTTTCATGTTTATACATGTTTATATCATGATTCTGTAAATACTACTTTAAATGGCTTTATGCTGGCATTTATTCATACTGTGTTGACAAACAAAATCACAATTTACTTCAGAGGGGATAATAAATAGTTTATCTTGGAGTCAAATATGAGAGATTGTGGCCTTGGGAACTCAGATTTAGATTATATCAAGTTCCATGTTCCCAGGTCATAATTTCCAAAAAGTTTCTAATAATAGACTCAAAAAATAGTAAAACAAAACATTTTCAAATACATTTATATAAACATTGGGTACATGACTTACATCAAATAAGGGAAATACCTAATATACATTTTGAATGCTGTCTGATAACTTTATAGCCTTTTAATTGGGGGAAACTAGGGTCTGCTTGCAGATTCCAAAGGATCTACATAACAGCCACAAAGATTTCAGGTCACACATAGAGATGTAGCAAGCAGCTATTGACATAAACCCATTGCTCAAGATAATTTGGTTCTGGTCTCACAACAGTTGAATCTCTCCACATCATTGAAGTTCTCACTATTCTAACAGCCTTTGTAGTCAAAGCTTCGTCTCAAGTGCTGGGAATGTGCTGGAAATGGGGCTGCTCTCATCACCTGAAAAGTTTCTTATTTGAAAAATATCCATGAGGAAAAAGTACCAGAAACAGAATCACAGCTTGAGCAACAACAACAAAAAATTCCCAAGGAATGTTTATTTTATAGAAAAAGAAATTTAGAACTCAACAAAAATCAATAATAAAAAAGAAAAAAATAGCCTAAAACACTAAAAAAAAAAAGAAAATGCACAGCATCATAGTAGGTACAGTGTAGAGAATAAGTGAATATCCAGAGTTACTAGACAATTACACAGTCATCTTTACTGACATTTGTTAGGATTCCAGCAATGGTGAGAGAAAATTTGAAAATACTGATTTACTTTTTGCCTTTATCACTTTCTTTGTATTGGCCTCATGAAAAAATCACACAAATACTTTGAGATTATCTTCTTATTTTCCATATCAAAAAAGATCTGAGCATAGGAAAGATAACACTTGTCAGTATTGTTTAGCATGACAGGTGCATTGTGCCCTACCCATTGAATCAGCAGCAAAGTAAATAAATATAAAAATAAAAATCTTAAACTGCTTTGAGAGAAATACAAACAAGAAAAGATTAAGGAAATATTTCAGTGTCTTAATTAATATATTTAAATTTATAAAGTTATATCCTCATTGCTTCCCAATGAACAACTTCAGCCCAATGCTGTATGTAAACTTAAGTCACTTAAATTCAAGATACAGGATAGATAGTGTAGATTTACAGTGTGATACTTCCTTAGTAAAACAACACAAAAGCCCATGGATGACTATGATTATAATCATATTATAATGATTATAAGTTGATTTTCAATTCCCCAGAGACACTCGTCATTAAGCCAGAAGCAAATGTTTAGGATAACCAGGTTTAGAAAGCATGTTTTACATTAGAGCTGGCCTATTTTTGCTGTAAAGTCTGAAAATTTAGTACTCTTTCTTGATTGAATTAATAAGGATTGGCTCTATTTGCCAGAATTTTAAATAAATCTGATCTTGTGAATTCTCTGGTAAGTACTACTTTGTAAACTATATCCACAGTGCACTCCCTCCAAATCCTTAAGCCATGTTTGCTATTTATGGCCACCTGCCTTGTGTAATAGGTGAGAACAGCCCCCTGATGACTGGGTTTAAGGAAAGGGGTCTATAGTAAACCGGAACTACATTCTCACATAAATCTTCCGTAGTTAATGGACTATGTGATTAGCCATTAATAACTTTGTGAATGAGTAGTTCTGCTTCTCTAAAAGCTTAGATTCCTTTGTTAAAAACTTATTAGAAAAACACATATTATTTCAGAGTGTTGCTCTGAATCTTTAACAATGTGATAGACAGAAAGCATGTTCATAGCACCTGATTAAAATACGTCATACAACAGTGAACAATATTATGCATTTATTTATGGAAAATAGTGCTAAAACAGAGAAGGAATTAATTGCCTGAACTGGACGGAAGGTTAATGGGGGAGGTGGAGAAAAATGACCCGTCACATTGTTGACAGAACTCTGGGCATCTGTGTGAGAGGTGTTAAACTAGCTAGTTCACAAAATCACGGCATGATAACAAAACACTATTATTGTAACAGTATTAGAGAATGCATTGGGGGATGGGGAAATCTGGAAATGTAGGTAGAGGCAAGAATGAAGAGAGCAGTAGATATTCATTAAGTGTTTTCAACCTAAATGTGCTATGCTCCCCTGTACCTTTGCCAGGATAACTATGGCAGCATTATTGACACTGACTTGTGGAAACTGAATTTGTTTCGCTAGTTGGGGGCTATTGAAAGGGTTCAGGCTAGAAATGAATTAGATCAAGTATATTTGTGGCAATAAGGAGTGAGGGATAAATTCTGCTCTGAAGGCAGAGTGTATTCAAAGGAATTTAAGGAGAGAGGAACTAAGGCATCAGGAAGTCGGCCTGTGACTCATCCATTCACTTTTCTATGGGGCTGCCTTGAAGAAAGAAAAGAGATAGATGAGCATTTCTAATCTCGGTGTCAAGTGGCTGGCCAAGAAGAAGACTAATATTTCTTACAGAGAAGAGACCTTATCTCATGAAGGTCTTTGCCAGATGACCCTGACTGGAGTGTGACAAACAATAAATAACTCCAGAATCTATGAGGCAGAACTTCCTGAAGGATACCACATCAACTACTCATTTTCTGGGCATACGAAATATAGATGTTTTCAAGATCATGCACTCCTTATTAGGAGGAGATCCATAAAATTTCTTATTATTTTCCACAGATTCTTCATTGAAAACTCTGAGTCAGGCATTGAATATCCAACAAAGGACTGAGAGAACTGGGAAGTTATGAGGGATGACCCAGACAGCTCTGCCTCCATAATTTCTGAGACAATGCCTCACATCCTCTTAGTCTGTCTTAGAATTCACTATGTAACCCAAGCGGCCCTCACGCTCACAGCAATCTTTCTATGCTTAGCCTCCATACTACTGGAATACCGGTTTCCATTGTTTGAGGTCATTTCTGACAAATGCTGCTCTGATTTGTGGGATTTTGACTACATAGTGTGATTTCAGCACAAACCTCCTGGGTGTGAAGAGGAGAGGGTGGGAACTAGACCTCAAGAACTGTTGTGGGATTGGAATGGATTATTATAGCAGGAGAAACGCAGGCTGAAGGAGCCATTTACTATACTTAGTATGGTTAACAAGTCAGTTTGAGACATATTTGAAGTTGCAGCGTAGCTTGTAGGTAAGCTATCCCCGATGTAGATTCTGGGTGTTAGATGACTGACCACTGAGTTTTCCAAGGCACATGTTGAAGGTGTTGAAGAACCAAGCAAAGGGGAAGTCAGTTAGATATTAGAGGTGCCAGAAAAAGAGGAATGAATTTGAAAACCATGAGGGGGGGTTAAACATAAAAAATATACATTCAACAGTATAGATGAAACAGGGAGACAGTTGTAGATTAAGACTAAAAGCATCAATTAGATTTACCAATTAGGAGTTTATTAGTGACATTAGAGATAATTAAAGAAAATTATAAATTTGATGTGCTAAATTCAATTATTGGGAGATAGTCTCTGGCGTGGCTACAGTGGTAGAGAGGTAGAAAAGTAAACGGATCTTCTCCGTGAATTCTCAGTATGGATATTCTGAAGACTAGCTGGGGCTGGTTAAGATGCTAAGACAAGTAGTTGCTGTGGCTAGTTTCTCCTGAGTTGGTAAAGGAATAAGTAAAGCTGGACACTTGAAAATGTTTACAGTGTATGGCTTGGGACATTAGTTATAAATGAGTATTTGTTCTCAACTGAATTTGAGTCTCTGTGGAATATTGTTTTGGAACTTATTTAGGTAACTTTATGGGTTTTTGTTGTTGTTGTTGTTTGTTTACAAGATTTCTCTGTAGCTTTGGAACCTGTCCTGGAACTAGCTCTTGTAGACCAGGCTGACCTTGAACTCACAGAAATCCAAAATCCGCCTGTCTCTGCCTCTGGAGTCCTGGGATTTAAGGCATGCATTATTGTTTAAGAACATGGTCAATATAAACAAATGTATTTTCTGATAAAAAATTTTTCTTTAAATCCTAAATGAAAAGGGGCAGAGGTTTGTGTATATAGTATTGTACTAACATGTTTAAAAGCTGATGTGGTATTTTTGCATTAAAAATGAAACATATTTGATTACACAATCATCATCATCATCATCATTATTGTCATCATTGTAATGGAAATTACTCCATAGGATCAGCATACTAATGTGGAGAAATGCATTTACAAAATCAGAATTCAGAATACTGTGCCATTCTCCTGTAGGTCTTCAGATAGTTTTGAATTTCACTAGTCATATAAAATGGGCATCCTTCTCCTTTTGTTTCACTTGAGGGAAGAATTATTATTTTATTAATAGTTTGTAGAAGACACCTAAAATTTTTCAGGACAGAGGGAGGAAAAGCGTATGCCACCACTTCCTAGCAATAAAATTTAGTGGTACACTTTGATTGTGAAAAGGAAATAACTTTATGTCCTATAGCATACAGAAATTCTTTTAACAGATAATTCCCAAACAACTCTTCATATAAAATGTGTAATTTCTTTTTAAAGTTTCTTTATTCTATTGAACTAAGCTAATTTGTTCATAAGTACAACGGTGGTTTTGAATGACAGAGAAGGGGTTCAGTCAGTGCTGTTAACACAGAAAATAGGTTCAGTTATAGAAAGGGACCTGAGAATGCAATACTCTAAGTGAGAATGATGGGATAAGACTTGCAATTCTGGCTACTATAAATGAAGAATATCTAATTACCATTTTACTTGTATGCAAAATTGTAAGATAGAAGGATATCCAGAATGGTTGCTTTTTTAAATTAAATTTTAAAATTTATTTTACATACCAACCACAGTTTCCCCTTCCTCCTCTCCTCCAATTTCCTTCCCCTACTGTTTTCCTACCACCCCTATCCACTCATCTGAAAGGGTAAGACCTCCTCCCATGAGAGTCAACAATGCATGGCATGTTAAGTTGAGGTAGGACCAAACTCCTCCCCCCGCCCCGCATTAAAGCTGAGTGAACCGACTCACTATAAGGAATAGGTTCCAAGAAGCCAGCTCATACACAAGGGACAAATTCCTGTGCTAGGGAAACTCCCCAGAATCTACAAGGATGATCACAGCTAAGACTCCTAGCAATAATAGAGAGGGTGCTTGAACTGGCCTTCTCCTGTAATCAGATTGGTGACTACCCTAATTGTTATCAAAGAACCTTCATCCAGTTACTGATGGAAGCAGTTTCAGAGATCACAGCCAAGATCAGCACCAGGGCTCTGGGCATGTCATTGAAGACAGGGAGGAGAGATTATGTAACTGGTGGGTGGGTGTTCAACATCATGACTGGGAAACCCACAGAGACAGCCGACTGGAACTGTGGGGAGCTCAAGGACTCTAGACCAAGGGCTTTCATGGTATTGGCTTAGGCCTTCTGCATCTGGGGACAGTTGCATAGCTTGGTATGTTTGTGGGGTCCCTAACAGTAGGACCATAATAGTCTCTTTTGTGGCTGTGTGTTACTTTTATCTGAACTAGACAACTGACAGAAACACTTCAAAGGAAAATATTATTTTGGCAACTAGTTTCCTTCCTCAAAGCAGAGGATATGTTGTAGTAAGATGGCTCAGTCTCTATGGTAGGAATTAGTGTCAATGAGTGCTCAAGTGGCAGGGATGAAGAAACAGAGAATACTAGACTAGAACTGGGATGGATCAAGTTTTCAAAGCTCCCTTCACCAAATAACCTGCTTCAGACTCCATATCCTAAGAATGCCCATTTTTCCAAAGTAGTGTCACAAGTTAGGGGCTTTTCGTATTCAAACCAGACCTCCACCATTACATCTCTATATGACTCATCTGTTTCTTGGTGGACAGTGTGTTCTTGGATCTAAAGAAATGATGACATTGATTGTTAAAAATCAAACTAGAACTCATGTAGGGGAGCTAAAGATGGATAATGTCATGTAAAACTGGTCTACACTATGGGCTCAGGACTGCTTCCTGAGGTGTAAATGCAAGGTGGAATTATAATACCATGTCAGTAATCTAATTACCATCAGCAATTGTAGGAGCTTGCTGAATAAACTTTTCTATCAAATTGCATGAAGGACAATTCAGAGGTCTCATTAAATACTGTCCCTAGAAATTGAACCTTTCCTCAGAATAAGACATTAAAAAATGTCTCCAGGATGGAGGTGGATGAATCTGCTAAGAATAGCATTTTTATTTATCAAATAGCTCACTTTCTGTTTATATCTCCATTGGATTAAAATATTTTAATGACTATCTACCCAAATTAAAAATAATTTTAGGTCACAGTGATTGCTCACTTAGAAAAAAAAGTTCTTTTTTTTTTTTTTTGGCTTTATTGGGAGGGAGATTCTCAGTGATCCCTCATGAAATCCTAAGTTCACATCTTGAAAATTCCTCTTTATTCTCCAAACAGTCT
Source organism: Dicrostonyx torquatus (assembly GCA_028555095.1). Classification (NCBI taxonomy): domain Eukaryota; kingdom Metazoa; phylum Chordata; class Mammalia; order Rodentia; family Cricetidae; genus Dicrostonyx; species Dicrostonyx torquatus. The sequence continues at coordinate 312,934 of JAQHUG010000218.1, forward strand.
TATATATAAAAACATAAACTGAAGAAGAAATTCATTAGCATTCTATTTCCTAGGTAACCAGGTGAATGGCTTTTAGTCATGTCCACATCTACCTATTCTTGCTGTCACATCTTCCTGGTCAGTATGCTAGCTTGGTCACATAGGTTTTAATTAGCATCTCTGTTCAGGAATCCTCCAAATTACAGAGCAGGAGCAAAACAACATCCTGAACCTTGGTTAGGTTAGCAACAGCCTGTCTGGAAGGGTACGTAACCACTTCAGGTACGAACTATGGCCTGAGAGCCTGGCTGTCACACCATGTAGAAATATGGGCCTACAATCCACTCTCTTATTAATTTTAATAAAACCCATGCTTCTGCAACAGGACAGAAGATCATACCTGGCTTGGGCAAAGACTTCTCCATTCACCCAAATTTTCCTGTTTTTGGAAAAAGTTCTTAATATTCTCCATTTGTCTTGACATTTCTGGATTCTTTTGTAAAACATTGTCAAGAACTTCATTCAGCTTAGCTGGAGAAGGATTGGATCACTCAATTAATTAGACACAATTGTCACTGTTTTCAACTGTGTCAGTTAATAAATGACACAAGTTTGTGTACCATTGTTATCTTGACAGTTCACAAAGTAATTAAAAACATAAGTCTTTAACTGATGGAATACTTTGAATTTGAAGTATTGGTATTGCTTACTTCAGACACTCCCAGAGAGAAAACGCCTGCAAATTATGTTCTGTCACAGAAAAAATAAGTCTGGTCAATCTTTAGTTCAAGCATTCTTAACCTAGGTACTGTTACCATATCTATGCAACAATTATTTGTGTAGAAACGATAACCCAGTGTGGGATGAGGGGTAGGCTCCCTGGCCTTTACCCAGTAAACCTCTTCACCTACTCCTCTTCTCCTCCATTGCAGATCTAAGAGTGAAACTTTTTTCTTGAGAGGAAAAGGGGCCCCTCTGAGAGTTGCCAGTTTATATTAGTATTAAATTTACCTTGGAAATATAAGCATCTAAAATGTTGTTGTATGTTTTGTGGAGGCCATCTCAATCTTTAGGAAAATCAACAATGTCAGCAGTAGCAACACTGTGACACCGCAGGTAAGGATAGAAAGAACTACTTTCTGGTTTTAAGCCAGCTATAAGATACTATCAGGATCCCTTTTTACTATTTACATTAATCATTCTAATTCCTCTATGAAGAGAGAAAAGACAGCCATTCTCATTCTACTGCCATGGGTGCTGTAGCTCAGAGTAATTATACTGAACATCTGATAGATGATATGGTTGAGAATAATTCCACTAGTGAGTTCCCTTCACTCTTCTCTATTTCTTTTCTTTCTGCTACACCCTAAAACCACCATGTGTATATTCCACTATTTGTGCTAATTGTGAGGTGGCTTAATGTATTGCAGTTTATATTTTGGTTTGACTTTAAGGAGTTATCATTTGTATATATTAATAAAATTATTAGTGTTTCTTTAAATATGATAGTATTGTTTTAAAACAACTATAATAAAAATACGAGGGAGCTGGAATGGGGAGATCTTTCAATTAAAAATCCTGCTTTGTACTCAGAGTAATCAAAGCTCAGATCCCCATCACCCCTCTACAAAACTGGGTACATCAGCATGCTTAAAATCCTAGTGACAAAGTGACAGAGAAAGGAGATCTTCAGAGGTTACTAGACAGCCTACCAGTCTCAATTAACAAGCTTTAAGCTTAGGGATAGACTCTGTCTCCAAAGATAATGTGAAGAATGACATTTTATCTCTGGTCTCCATATAACCAAGTACACATGCATGCATAGGCCCACCCAATAATCAATAAGTCAAATAGCAAATAAATAAATAAATAATAAAATAAAACTTTATTAAATGGCATTAACCACTTAAGGAATTCTAATACAGCTTCCTTTTTGGTTACTGGTATTATGCTCCAATTGCCTTACATTCCTGTGGAAGCTTGAATTGGAAATGCTCCCCATAGGCTCAGATATTTGAACATTTGGTCCACATTGGTGGCACTGTTTGGGGAGGTAATGGGAAGGTGAATCTTTACTAGAGAAGTACATCACCAGGGAGAGGATTGAAGCATTTATAGTCTCATCGCACTTTTAGTCTGATCCCTGCTTTGTGCTTATGACTGAAAAAGTGATCACATAGCTTCCTGATCCAGCATTAGGCCTCCCACTTGATATCATGACTCCCTACCATGATGGACTCACCCTTCCATAGCCATAACCTAAAATAAATGCTTTCTTCTATAAATCATGTTTGGTCATAGTGTACTATAACAGTCATATAAAAGTAACTAGTATAATATTCTAGTTAAAACATTATACTTTGGGGTTGAGAAGTTGAGACACCACTAGTCCTCCTATTCTCACAGAAAAAAAATTAGATAATGCCAATTGTCTAATATATAGTTTTTATTTACTGGTTGTCTCATAAAATACTCAATCCTTTGTATGTGCTTTTAGCTAACTTAGGAGACACAGGGAATTTGTTTTCACAGTTTTACAAATGTAGAGACTGAGCTTTGAAGAATGTAATGTTTCTTCATAGTGAAAGAATGAATGGTTGAAGCTGGAATTTCACCAAAGGAATGTCGTATTGTAGACATCACATCTTGAACCAATGTTCATATTCTCTTGTATTAATGAAGACATTTTTTATTCTTCTACCTCTTTTCAGTTTCTCTTCCTCCATACAAACATCTAAACAAATCTCTTACTGGTTTCTCTGGCCTCCTCCATACCCATATTTCCCTCTTAAAAATATAAAACAATAATGTAACAGCCTCTATGCAAGTTTGAGTTGGGAGGATATTTGAAAGGGAAATACTACAGTTCACATTGAGTTGACCTCATATGAATATTGAAATTTGAACCATTGCATTTTTTATTTTTGTTAACCTTTGCCTGGTTTCCAGTTACAAATGCCTAGTTTGGGCTACACCGTCCTCTCTTCATGGACAGAATTTATGGGGTTTTCCTGGCCTTGAGAAGCATGTGTCATAGGTTTTTATGGTTAGTGTCCATGGGTCCTGAGGCACTGTGTGCCTTTCAATTTCTGAGAAACTGAGGGACTTCCTTAGGAAGTGCAACATCCAGACAACATTTTCTAGCTATGTGTTTCCTATAAATTAACAAAGCATGACAAAGTTTGACTGAACAATTAGTTTTATATAATAACCTTGTGTACTCTGCATAGCTTATAAACATCATTATATCCTGAAAAACTACTATTATATTCTGTTTCTAATAAAGGTATAAAAAGTATAACTACTTGCCATAAACTTACCACAGTCTTAGTCTTACTATGATCCCTCTGATCTAAGCCTGACCAATGATATACCCTCCGACCACAGTCATGTAACACAGGCTTGGTAAGTAAACACTGGTGCTTACAATGTTATCCTTTGATTTACTCTTCTTTCTGCTCAGGCTAACACCTCCTCATGTGATATTTTCCTTTCCATTGCCATTCCAGAAACAAAATACCTACATGACTTGCTTTATAAAGATTTTCCTGGTGCCCTCTAAAAGCTGTTTTATGGCATTCAGTGCTCCTTACTCAGTCTTCTAGATCACAACATTTTTCACAAAGTCTTTAGGTCAGTCACTCATGTCCACATGTTCTCTGTCAGACTAACTAGGTATAGGACAACATCGTTGTAGTCAATTAAAATAAAGTAGTCCCACACTAACTCAGAATGGAGCATAATAAAGGTCCCTTTATTTAGGGGTAGACTCACAGATCATCAGCCCTCTGCATGAGTGGGAAACAGGAACCGAATAGAGCAGCCAAGGGGCTGCCTATCTGTATATATAGTACATGTGGCCACGCCCAGAGTGAGCCAGTATCTTAAAGGCTATTGGCTTAAGGAGTATCCACAACATCCCCCTTTTATCTAAATAAAAGAGTTATAAGCCTAATACAAAACTATATACAATATGAATATCATGCATAAAAATTACAATTGCAACCAACATAAAAGATATCAAGCAAGAATCATGTGCTGTTTCAATAGTTATCCTATTCTAAGGGGTTTAAGTCTTGTATTAGAAATGGTTTGACTAAGTCATGAGAGGAAAGTAACTACAACTATCTAGTCTTTAACTCCATCAAAACCTTACAGGGGAAATAGCATTACTTGAGTAAACAGAAAGCACAATAAAGAAACTTCCAAAAAGTTCCAAAAATGACAGAGATAACTGACTATCTGGGGGACTACCAGAAGTCTCATTTGCAATGTTGGAGCAACCAACTTTGGCTAAGGCCAAAAGTTACTGACAGACCATTTTCAGGGACAGGAAAATTTTCAAAAGTGTCTTACTCTGTCTTGGCAAGGTTTAGCAGCTTTTTTTTCCTTTCTTGTATCCTGCCTTTCCAGTCCAGACCAGTCAGTGGTCAAGGCATGGGCAGTTCTTTGCCCAAAGGCTAGTTTTTCCAAGAAGAAAGCAGGCTCCAAGTGGACAATTTTCAGTGCCCAACATTCTCTCAGGAATATATCGGTGCTTCCAGGAGCAATCGTGTCTCGTATCAACAGAACCCTAAGTTATTTAAATGCCATATTTTACAGTTCTTTGAAATGGTTGAATATTACCTATCTATGCAGAATACAATCTCTTTGTATCTAAAGAACCTGATCAGCCTAACTATAAGTGTGACAAACATAGATGACTATAGACCTATGATTCTTAATATCTATATAGCTTTAAAACTAAGGCTTCATATTAGAATATTCGACCATCTTTAAACAACTGTGCAGCAAATGAGGACAATGACCTCAAAATGTAAACATTGTATACGTATCTTGATCAGACATAGAAATGTATAGTAAAATATGATAAACATATCCTAAAATTGCATCAATATACAAAATATCTTAAACAGTGGTAGAAACATGCATGTATACAATATAACAAAATAACTTTGCATAGGTGTACAAATATTGTAGACAGAATTAGGAGCATATTTAATATAGCAAATATAATCTGAATTTTTATCAATATACAAGAATTGATACCAACGTAAATTGTCAATAAATAATAGCTCACAAGTATTCACCTTATTACTCACTAAAATGATGGTTAAATTTCAAGATTACTGTCTGGTATAATTGCAAATAGTCTTTGAGTAGTCAGTAAGGTGCTTTTGAAGTTCTGGCCAAAATGTTGTAAGAAGGTGTACCATTTCAGCTAACCAAGTTGGTATCATCTTGAACATCTGGTACCCAAAACAGATCTTAAAAGTAGTGCTATCATCATCATGATGCTAAATCAACCAAGTGGAGTTGTTTTTGTGGGACCTCTTCTTCATATGTATCTATCAAACTACAGGGTATCCATAGTGTCTGGAACATAGTAGTTACTTAAGCTAGTTTTGTTATATAATCCTAATTAGTGTCTGTGAGATTATATTACTACATATGGTTCACTTCAGCTTCTCAGAAAGTGATAACAGAAAAGCAGCTACACGCACAATTTCCCTTTCTCTTATTATCTATTAACGCACATTTGAAACTGCTCTTTAGTAAGCCTGAGTAAACACGAAGTTATCATTTTGTATACCTGTTTTGCCACAAAGTCAACTTTTTATCTTGTGTGGCAGTTCTCTGAAAATTGTTTGAGTATGAGTAATGTTTCTTCATCTACTTCATCTTGTCCAGCAAAATGAAATATTTTCAATTAACTTCTGTAATCAGCTTTCTTTATTCTTGGGTCTAGTGGTTTATATTCATTTAAGCAAATTGAATTTAAAAAGGAAATTAAACACTGCATTTATAAAGCCAAATTTAGATTGATTTTCTTCTCTTTACTGCCTCAAGTGCTTTATTGATGACAGCAATTTAAGTTCCCTTCATCCACTCAGTTCATTCACAAACTTTACAAATCAGAGATGTAAAGACAACTCGTTGGTGTCATCTGTAGATAGTTCTAGAGTTTTTCCAAATTAGGGGCCATAAACTTATTTGGGAAGATTTTACTTTGCTTCTTTGAATCAAAACTAGCTAGAAATTTTAGGAAATTAAGAGTCATAAAGTACGGTTTTCAAAAAATAGGTTTTCTATGTATTATGATTTTTTGATTGAGGGAGAGAGAGAGAGAGAGAGAGAGAAGAGAGAGAGAACAGGCAAAAAAGACTGAGAAAGAGCTTCCTTCTTCCTGTCTTTTATATAGGCTACCAGAAGAATGTGTGAAACAGATTAAAGGTGTATGTTCCCACCTCAAAAGACCTATATTAAAAGTGAATCTTCTCACCACAAATGATTTAATTAAGAAAAGAAATCCCTCAGAGGTGTACCCGATTGATTATGTTTTAGTTATTTCCAGTGGTAGTCAAGTATTTAAACAATAGCCATCACAGGTATCAAACTTAGTTGTTGTTATTGTTGTTTTTTAATAAATAGTGTCACATTTTCTACTCTTTTTTTTGAAGGTGTTTTTCTTTCCTCTGAATAGGGGAAACTTTTGCTCCTGTTAGGGTAGAAGTTGGAATCTTTTGGATGATAGCAGCGTGTATGGGGTGCAGAGTTACTTACTTTATAGACTACAGAACAAATTTCTCTAAATTTTAAAGTAATGACAGAGTTCTTTCTTATTCTAGTTTTGTTTTCATTTTTGAAAATGAGGCATAAATTCTGGAGAAACTTGTTTTGGACATTAGTGGTTGTAGACATACTTAGCTAATGCCTCTGGTTTCTTGTAAATGAAACAACCAAAAAAACAAAACCTTTCTTTTTTTCATGTGGCCTATGTCTATTATGGAATGATACCCTGCATATCATACTGCAGGTATGATATGCTATTGCCTCTGTGAACTATCGGCAGCTGTAATTACACAGTAACTCTCCATCATGGATTGGGGAAAGGACACACAAGACAGAGCTTTCCTTCCTTCCTTCCTTCCTTCCTTCCTTCCTTCCTTCCTTCCTTCCTTCCTTCCTTCCTTCCTTCCTTCATGTCTTATCTAAGGTGATTTGTTCACATCTCTTTAGAAAAAAAATTAATCATCTTATCATCTTATTTACTTTTACAGGCTTCATAAATGAGATTTTCACAAGATCTTCCAGAGTCTGGGATAGAGGTTCTATAATTTCTTTCTTCCCTCACATCATTTAATCAGGAAAGTCTGTAATCAATATCTATAAAACATCAAGTTCTTTTGAACCCACAGGTTAGTAGGATAGATAGGTTTATCACTTTAATTTAAAACAATTTTTAATGAAAAACATTTTACAATACACAGCTTGTAAATAAAATTATTCTCCAAGTAATACTCTGTGGGCAACATTATGTGCATAAATTTTATAAACTTTTCACTTTAATTTCTGTGGGAGATATAAATTCAATTTTAATTATGTGATGGGAAAATATATGAAGACACCATCTCAGATTGTCCGAACCATCCCTTGTTAAACTGTTTGCTGTAAGGGAAGAAACACTCTAGCTATTACCATCACTGTAACTTCAGTTCAGATCCTGACTTTCAGATAAGAAAGATGAGGACTCAGTTTTTGGCTAGTTAAGCATCATTTCTCATTCGTATAATGTTTAAAGAAATATTTTGGAGATTTAACTATTACAATATTTTAAATTAAAGTTCATAAAATATAGCAATCTCTCAAAATGTATTTTCTTAATAACAATATAGGTGTGAGCAGGAAGTCCTTATAACATCTCAAATAATGCACAACATGAGTTTATCTTACAGTTCCGATCTATCTATTCAAAAATTGGCAGCATAAAGGTGTGTGGTAAAAGAATTAGAAACAGATATTGGTAGAACCCTAAAATGTCAACAAGAATAGACAAGAATCTAATCCTCAGATTTAAAGGACAATAAACTTTTTAAGAAAACATTTTTTTATCTTTTTCCCACACATTAGATTCCAACCACAGTTTCCCCTTCCTCCACTCATTCCACCCACTAACACCTCACCTCTACTCCAGATCCACTCCTCCTTTGTTTTCCTTATAAAAAATAAAGGTGACCTCCCAGAGATATCAACTGAATATGGCATAACAAGTTACAAGAAGACTTGGCACAAACCCTCATATCAAAGCTGGACCAGGCAGCAATGTAGTGGGGGTAAAAAGGGTCCTGAGAGCAGGTGAAAGAGTCAGAGACAGTCCTGACTCCCACTGTTATGAGTTCCACAAGAACACCAAGGTATATAATCATAACCTATATGCAGAGGGTCTAGCTCAGACCCCTAAAGGGTTTATGATTATGGCTTCAGTCTGTGATCCCTATGAGCCCACCTTGGTTGAGTCTGCCTCTGGTTCCTACAATCCATCCTCCTGCTGGATTCTGTTGCTCTGGTAAGTCTTTGACTGTGGATCTTTGAATCTGCTTCCATCAGTTGCTGGATGACATGTCTTTCCAGGCAGAATATCACTAGGAATGATTTCATTCATTTTTGTTTTTTCTAGTAGTGTTTGTTTTTATCCTGGGTCTCTGGGCTGTCCACTCTTCAGTTCCTGGCCATCTAGGCAGTAGCAGTTGTGGGCTCCCTCTTGTGGTATGGACCAATTTGTTGACTACTCCCACAAATTCTGTGCTACCATTACTCCAGCACATCATGCAATCAGGGAAGATTTTTTAAATAAACCCAGAGACCCCAAAAGTCCCATTTTCATTGACTTGTAATAAAGACAAACTATTCTTACGGGTTTGGAATACTGTTCGCTACTTAGAGCACCTTTTCTGTATTTTACATCCTGAAACTTCATTTAGGCACTAGAAATTTTCATGATGAGAAAAACACATCAAAATGACATGCATTGTTTTTAATAATTATTTTTGTGGGATTCAAATTTATCTTAAGAAATTCTTTATTTGTGGGTGATAATATATTATAATATTTTACTTTAAGTATCAAGTTTTCTCCTTAAAAAGAAGAGAGCACCTTTCCCTAATCATAGTAATTAAGCATTAAATAAAATACTTAAAATATTTTGCACCTTAAAAAACATTTAGAGTCTCACTATGAAGTCTAGAATAGTCTCCATTTATCATTCTTCTGTTCAGTCTTTCAAGTGTTGGTAGAATTGGCAAGTGCCACAAACCCAGGACACCAGATCTTTATTTTTTTTTCTTAGAACTCTATAAAAACCAGGGCAATGGTTCCCTATCACTGCTGTGATCACTTTGCTTTGACTGTTTAAAAGAGCATAAAGCTATTACTTTACAGCTTCAGAAACTGCAAACCAGAAAAGTTCTTACAGGATAAAGATCCAGGTGTTGTCAAGATATATTTTCCTTTTAGTAGTTTAGTCTTCCTTCTTGCCCTATCAGGCTTCTGAAAGTTGCCCATACTACTGGTTCCTGGATTCATTTTGTCTTCAAAGATGTTAGTGTGGCTTTTTCAAATACATCATTCTTTGATTCTCTGTCACTGCTTTTTACTTAAGACTACCATAAAACCTGCAAGATAATGCACAGTTAACCACTATCTCAAAATAGTTAGTCTGTAAAATATTTTTCATAAGCCTCTGGAGAGTAAGGGGTGGGAATACTAGGGAAACTGTTGCTTTGTGTGTCACAAACACCGCAGGGGTCTCTTTTTTGGGTAAATTATTTTTAATTATTGAAAAATGGCAGGTTTGCATTTAACAATACTCCAGTTACATTTCCAAATTGCTTTCAAAGCATTAAATTTGAAGAAATACTGTCTTTGGGGCAAGGCACTTCATGTAGGACATTTTATCCCTTACACATTAAATTTGGTAGTTCAGCTCTTGGAAGCTATTGTTCAAGTAATCCTCCTACCTACTATAGACTATAAGTGTATAGGTTATGAATTTTAAAGATTTCTCTCTACATGAGTGGAGAGTTCTTTTACAAAGTTTGTCTTTTATTAGAATGTTAGTTACTTGGAGAATTTACCTTTATGGAGTTATTCTTGCTAAGTAACAAAATTTTGGTAGTGCATTTGCAGCATCTATACAAATTTCTTAAATTAGAAAGATCCTATAATTCATTTAGATGTATTCATGCTTCTCACTGTCAATACAGGTAAATTATTCATTGAGTTGCCTTTCCTAGACCTCTTATGTACAGTATGTGGGCATTGATAGGATGTCACTAATTCTGTTAGTACACACCTTATTCTATTTAAGTGCAGGGTATCAGGGCAGAGTATCTTTTATCTGGAGATGATTTCTACTTAGCATTTAGATCACATTTGGTTGAGTTACTCAAATTAAGAAACATATTGCAAATTACCATGAAAATTTACGGATAAAAGGTTGAGAGAAAAGATGACCATGTTTCCCTTTTTGCTTTAGATCAACCCCTTGAATAATTTAAGATCATCTCCATGAAGTCCTGATGACTAGCTTAAGCATATTAAATAATTTAACAACTGCCAACATTATGTCAAGAGAAATGACATTATTATTTTGAACTGAATCTTAAATGTCACTATAGTAAGTGCTTTCTTTTTCATTTCAATATATTTTTGTAAACAATTTTGCTTCAATTAAGTATTACTAATGAACGTGTTACCATAGGCTAAATTCTATCTACCGGTTTTATTACAGAGAATGCTGATTGTCAAAGACACATACTTTGGTGCTCTTTTAGTAAATGTACCACTATCATAAATTTATATACCTCTTCTAAAACCTCAACACAAGTGCACTTCATGGACACGAACATTTCCCTTGTTTGAGAAACAATATTCTCAAAAGGAAAATTATATTTTAATGACTCTTTCTTTCACCGCTAAGGTAATATTGTATATTTCCTTTGGAGTTCTGTAAAGTACAAGAGAGGGTTAACAACAGTTTGCTGGTCAGAGTGATCATGACAGTGTGAAATAGCTCATGCAATATTTCTTGACTGTATACGCTCTGCCATATGTCTCAGTTAATATAGTAATTTTGCAAGACTGAACAGAAAGCTTTACTTTTTTTCTACCTGAGAAAACAGTATAATAGATTTGATTTTTACTCAACTAGCTTATGTACTCTTCAGTACAAATAATCTCTCTCTCAGCAGATCATCTGATTATCTGTTCTCGGTGTCTTTTCAAACACAGAAACTACCCATTGTTGTGCAGCGCGTCATGAGTTTCTGGGGGTTGTTGTCACGTCATGACATTCCTTGGCTTCCAACTGTTGAATTCCATTATCTGGATGCTGCCATTTGGCATTTTCTTTTTGCATCTTTTATTGAACAATGGTTCATTCTAGTATGACTTTATTCTAATTAAACTTTCAATAACCCTTATCCAAAAAAGCTATTATTCTGTAGATCTTGAAGGTTAGGATTTCAACATACATTTTGATAGTTACAATACTATTTATAACTATGGTTGTAACATTTGTAAAAATCTAATTTCTTTTGTCATTGTGTTCCCTCTTTTGTAGAACTGGATGGCACATGATTGCATCAGAGCAATTATTGTACTTTTGTTTTTCTTAATTTTGTTTAAAAATTTCATATTTTTACAGCATTTTATACCATTTCCTTCTTCTTCTCTTTACTCCACTTCTCTTGTAACTCCCATCCCACTCCTCAAGTTCACAGTCTCTTTATTTAATTATTTTTGATACAAATACAAAAATACATGCAAAACATACTGCTCTGTCCAATTAAGTAAATATTCTATATTATTTTTATATATTATGATTCTTTTAAAATTGTTTAAGTCTACAAGAACATTAGTGTTAAATTTACTGACCCAATCAAAAATTCCCCAAATATACTTGATTCTGGGAGCTCTTTCTAACATAACACATATTCTTTTATGGAATTGTCTTTTTTAGGTAAATTCCAAGTTAGGACACATACATGCCATTGTCTACATTCATTAAGAACTCAGAAAGAGCACTTAAGAGCTTACACTTTGGTAACATGTTTGCCTAGCATTTACAGGTCCTGAGGTCAATCCTTCCATAAACATTATTTCACCTTATATACATACTTTCTTAAGTGCAAAATGTAAAAATTAATCATAGTTAAGTTATAATATATTTGAGATGATAAAATTTGATAATACAAGTAAGTAAATGATCCATTTACTCCAGAAAGTTCACAGCATTGTTTATCATTGTATTATACGGCTTAGTATTTTATCAGTCACATTTTTTTTGTCACCAGCCGTTAATCTGGAGTAATAAGTGATCTATCAGAACAGAAGGCTTATTAGTTTGACACAATTTCTAAATAATCTAAAAATTAAAGATATCACATAACTTCTTTTTGAAATAGTTAAGCATTGCTTATTAATAGCTCTGTCTAAGCATGAAGCATCTCTTAGTTAGAATTATTGTAATAAATATGATACATTTTAGAAATGATGTTGCAGAGAATGACTCAAAGAGGTGTCCCATTAAGGAAGTCATTCTTCTTATTGTGTTATTAATACAGCAAGGCTTCATTGCACAATTGAAATACAATGGCTAAAATAGCTTGTGATAAAGGTTTCATAATATACGTCTGTATGCACTCTCTTAATTATCCATTATTCCAGTCATTGAGCTGATTTTTTTTCTCTTTTCTGGGTGTTTTATTTAAGCATTTATGCTAAGCCCTTGCCCTTTTCAAATATACCATGAACTGGAAATTCAAGAATGAGTGTTATTGGGTTGTTTTTAAAACTATAAAGGTGCATTTTAGTTGTTCCCTTATAAATTCTTTAGTATATTTTTCTAGATTTTGAAATCACTGCTTCAGTGACCTCTGTTTACCTGGTAACATATTACTGTAGTTTTCCCCTTAAAATGTTCTCATTTATTATAGCCAAAGATTAAAATCAAGATTCTACTTCATTGCTTACTCTCTGAGTGTATTCCCTTCCATCTTCATTGTTTATGATTTCTCAAAATCAGGGGGTATTTCTAGCTACTACAATGACTCCCCTAGCAAAAACGCATTTTTATGGTTATAACATTATATTTAATTTTTTTAGTTCTTTGAGACTTTCCAGTTTTATATGACGTTTTATTTTTTATATTTACTCCTTCTCCTAACTCTTTTCCATTCAACCTTGTCTTCCATACTCATCCAACAGTGCATATTTTTCTCTAAATCCTTTAAGATCAATTTGTGATTCCCAGATATTCATGGATATATGGGCTTCCACTGGAGCATGGTTAATTCACCAGAGAATATACTTTCAGAGCAAACTCACTCTCCACTTTCCAGCAACTAACAATTGCCATTTGCCCTATGGTTGGGGGTGGAATTGTGTTCCTAGCTCTCTTCTCCATGCAGGAGTTTAATCTTGTTGGGTTTGCATAGGTTTTATTTGTGTTTTTCACAATCACTGTAAATTCTTATGTGTAGCAGTGTAAGGAGTCTTTCTCTGTCCTGACAGCTCCCAAAAAAATGACATAGAGACTTTTCATTAATTATAATAGCTTGGCCTTAGTGTACACTTGTTTGTTTAGGGCTCATAGCTTAAATCAACCTGATTTTACTAATCTACATTTTATCCTGTGGCATTTTACCTGTCTTTTGTTTTGTATGAGTGACTTCCCACATCTCCATGTTGTCTGCTGCCTGCCTCAATTCATTTCCTCCTCTTCCATTCTCTCTGAAGAAATCCTGCCTATACCTCCTACGTGGATATTGGCTGTTCTGATTTTTATTTCACCAGTAATAGCAAACATATCTTCACCCAATGAAATGGCCTTACAAACAATTCTTCTGCAACACAGTAGCATTTTGTACTGAAGACAATGTTACTATGTAGCTTTCCACCACTTTTGACTCTTAAAATCTTTTCACCTCCTCTTTCACAAGGATCCCTGAGTCTTGTATATATATATATTTTATCAGTCACATTTTTTTGTCAGCAGCTACACACACACACACACACACACACACACACACACACACACACACCCTGTGGTGATTTCTTATTCTCTTAGTCTTTACAATTTGGCCAGTTGTTGGTATCTGTGGTAATCACTATCTATTACAAAGAGAAGCTTCCCCCAGAGAACCTAGACAATAAAGGGGCCTTAAGAAAGACATATATGGATCCACTTAGGAAGGAGAAAAAAGACAAGACCTCCTAAGTAAATTGGGAGCATGGGCATCTGATGGAGGGTTGAAAGGAAGAGGGGAGGAAGGAAAATGTATAACTCAATGAAAACAATAAAACATGAAATAGAAGCTTCTTAGGTGAAGGCTGAGAAATACATTGATCTATAGGTATAACAAGGAGTCATTAGCAGTTGGTTTAATATTACTTTGACATAGCTGCATCATCCCATAAGGCCTAGTTGTTGCTTAGTTCTAGATCTTGACTCCATATTGGTACCAGGTATAGCTTTCATCTTGTTTAGCTTCCATCTAAACCAGCTTTCTAAAACTAAAAATTAAAAGTATGTATACATGAAAGGAGTTAAACAGAGCTACCCTCTAACTGGGTAAAAATTTTCCTACTATGCACCAGAGGACATACAGCATTCTTTTCTTATCAGCCTTCTCATACTAGGTGTGCCTTCCTGATGTGTGTAGCTAAGTTACTCTTTTATCAGTAAGAACTCAGGAGTCAGATGTTGGGATAAAATCCTGATATATCAAGAAAGCAGCAGAGAAACAGTATACTGACTCTTTCCCTCCACTTTCCTAGATCAAAGAAAGACCTCAAAATCTCCTTAAGCCCTAACTTACCTCTTCCTGTACCTCTATATCTGGCCCTTCAAAATCTCTATAGCTAATTATCATCAGCTAGCCATGTTCCCTACCCCTTGATTCAAGGCTTAACTTTATTGTCAGTCTTGGAGTGTCAGTGAGAACAAATACCTCACTACATTTACCCCTTTTTGTCTAAATGAAAATGAAAGTTTTTAACTCTAACGTAGTTAAACAATATATGATAAGAATAATTATCATGCATTATCTTGAAGCATTTATCTAATTACCATTATCAATAAAAACTTGGGAGTCAGATATTGGGTTAAGAACCGAAATGACAGAGAAACAACCAATGGCCTCCTATCTCTCTTCTTTCCTGCTCTAAAAGAGGCTGTGAATCTTTTCCACACTAATAGTTTCTGTGTCTCTCTATATGTCATTGACACACCAAAAACTAATTGTGTAATTTTGATCAGCTAGTAGCTAGTTCCACCCTTTGGTTCAAAATAAACTTTATTATCTATAACTCCTGCCTTTATTTTGGCCATTTTGATTTTTATTTCACCAATAATAGCAAACATATCTGATCAAAATATCCCACAACATTGTTTAATGAAAGGAAAAATTTTAATTTTAACAAAGTAAAACTATATACAATAAGAACAATTATCAAGTAAAAATTAGAGTCACAATATCCAGACCATTTGTATTTTGGAAAATTCAGAGAAAATACTCTATTTTCTATCCTATCTTGGTAAGTCCAAAGTTTCTCACATAATTTACTTTCTATCATAACTTGTATTACCAAGCTAAAAATATCTTTTTAGACCTTAAAACATTTTCTTAGATAAACAACTTAAGTTTTTAGGTCTCCTAATCTTACAGACTTTGCATATCCTTTGTGTGTTTCTTTTCTGAATTTGGTAACAAAGAAAACTGTAGCTATAGTTATCTAGTCTTCAACCCCATCAGAGTCCTGAGAAGGATAGAATATTGCTTGAAAACAGGAAGTGCAGAAAAAAACTTCAAAAACTATAGAAATGACAGAGACATGTGCACAGTCATTCAAGATTCCTCTGCAATATTAGGGCATCCATCTTTAGCCCACAGGCCAAGAATATGTGAAAGACTTTTCTAGGTAGCAGGAATTTTGAAAGGGCTGTCATGCATTGTCTTGGCAAAGTTTTGCAGTCATATTATCTTATGTCCTCTTTGTCCAGTTTGAGCAGCATATTGCCAGCAGTTGAAGTAAGGCAGTCTCTTTCACAGTGCCAAATCTTGCCACAATGAAGGGAAAGGCCACATAGAGATTCTTCAATGCCCATCATCCTTTTTTTGAAGCAAATTGATGTTATCAGGAGGAGAAATGTCTCACTGCCATGAAAATCCTAATGTCATTAAAACACCTTATGTGTCATATTCTTTAGGTCTTTAAAATGTTTGAAGAACATATATATATATATACATATATACATATATATATATATTAAAATATATCTGTTTCACCTTGAAAACATGTCTAACATGGTCACAAATTTGACTGTTAAATGACTATCTATTAACCTACATTTCTTACTTATTTTAAATAGTTTTTAATAATAACTATTAAGTATTATAAATTTACATTATATTGTTAGATGAGATGCATAGGTACAATATCTTAAGTAAGAGTAGAAACATATATGCAATGTAACAAAATAACTTTAATTTGTATCAATATACAGAAATATCTTAAACAAGAATAGAAACTTATATATCATATAATAAAAATACCTTAATTTTTTATCAATATGCAAAAATTTATAGCAATGTAAAATATTTGAAATTAAGAATCCTTTTTTAGTTTAAAAGTAGATTCAGTAATCAACATTTTCATTTTATCATTCATATTTGCCCCATTTTTTCTTTTTTAGAATAAGCTCTCTGAATTTAACCTTCTTTGTTTAGTTTCCTTATTTCCCATGACCAATAACAAATTGCAGCCTACTCTCCTAAATGATAACAAAAATCAATAATCCACATACTGACCACCTCCCATTTCTTGGGAATATAAACATTGTGCTCTGAAAATTCTTCCTGCTATCTGGGGGCAATGGCATTTCTCTTAATAATCATTCTTGAGTTAAGAAAAGGAGAGCATAATGCTCTAATACCAAAGGTAGCTGTAACTTTTAATTGAATTTGAACAAAAAAAAAACCCAAAAAATATTTGTCTTATATGTCTTCAGAGAACAGCAGAAACATTTGTAAGATTTATGAAATTTTATTCTCCTGAAAGTCCTATTCCATTTGACCAATTTACTCTTTTCTTGGAACATTTAGTCTTCTTTTTCTAATTTTCCCTTCTTTTTCTAATATCTAATTCATTGAGTGGTCTTCAGATTCCTTAGTTGAATGCTTTCATTCTCCTGGAATGACAGAAACAAAACTCTCCCCATTCCCTGACTTTGGTGGTCTCACTTTTCCCCATAGGTTATATTTGATTAAATGAAAGACATCGATAGTCTTGAAAGTTGCTTTAGATGGAATTGCCACACTGTTGGATGAACTATCATTTCTTCTAATCAAGATGTCTGTCTTGTTCAAATCTAATATTTATCAGTTTTGATGGTATCCATATCCTTCCTTCTCTGTGAAAAAAATAAAATCTTTTTCCCATTGTAACAATCTGAGGCTCACACATCTTTTAAATATGCAGAATGATTTAATTCAGCAGTTTTTACAACTATCCAATATCACTCTACAGCTGTATTTCATTTCTCATTAGCATTTTAAATTTAAAATTAATAAAGCATTATGTAATCTATCTCTGTGGGTTCTTAGTACCTCTTTCTGATTACTAAGAATATATTTTAAAGTGTGCTTAGATCTTTCTATAACTGCTTGTCATAAAGAATTTTGTGGTATACTTATAATATTCTTTTTGTTGTGATATTTAAAAAACTTTAAGTTCACAAGAGAAGTATATTGGAGCATTGTTAGTCTTAATTGTATTGGTATTCCCATAATAGCCATAACTTTTAATAAATGAAATAAATAAAAAGAGAATCAGTCTTTTTAAGACGTCAAAGCAGTTGCCCATTGACATTCTTAATAAGTACCTATGGTATGGTGCACATATTTAATTTTCCAAGGTCTGCAAAGTAAGACACGTTCATTTGTCTTTCATTTATCTAAGTGCTTTTTGCATTACTTCCTGCAGGTGATGGGATTTGGTTATGAAAAGAAGAAGTAGGACATTTCCTTATAATTTCCTTGGCTTGTTGCCAACTGATAAAACATATTTCTTCAAATATTTGCTATTAACATGGTGATTCTTATAAAATTCTGATTCTTATAAAATTCTGATTACTTGTTATAGTTGAATAAATAGAAATGTTAATTCTGACTCATCTCTAATAAGTTTGGTGATTTTAATATGTAAAATCCTCTTTCTGCAGATTGAGGCTCAGTAACTATATTAAGAGTTTCTGGAAAATCTAATTATACCATGAGAATAGGATATAATTCTGAATTTTGAGCCAAACCAATAGGGCTTTGAACCTCTTTACTTATTTTTCTGAATTATAATACACCTTTCCTAATTTATTTGCATCTATGTAAAATGTAGGGTCTCCAGAATGTTTCTCATACTATTTGAGGAAGGATTCAATTAGTTCTTTTCATAAATTTCAGTCTCTGGTCATGGGGATATTTGTTGCTAATCTCTTCCAAGAAATTACTTCAAGCTCATTGCTAATATTCATTTTCTGCCTTTCATGAAGGAATTTCAGCATTAGTAAAAGGTACCACAATTTCAATTGATTCTATTCCTCTTGATTGATGAAGTCTCAATTTTCCTTTCAGAATCAATTCGTAAACCTTTTTATACATAGGTTATCACATTTAAAGTTTCAAATTATTTACTTAGTTCTTGATTTGTCAATCCAATAGTGGGCCATGTCTAATTAATGTCCCCTAGTAATTTTTGGGAATCATTAAGAGTTTACAATTTATCTCTTATGAGTTGTACTTTCTATGGTTGAAATTTTCATAAACCTATCTTATATTCTAGATAATTAATAGAATTTCCTCTTTGGATTTTTCATGAGCAATTTTTGATCTCAAAGAAGGCCAAATTTTCTTTACTTCTTCAAGTATTTTTTCTATTGTATCTGCATCTGAATCAGCTAGTAAAACATCATCCATGTATTGGTAAATTATAGATTGGGGAAACTGTTTACATATTATTTTCACTGATTGTTATTCAAAATATTGACACGAGGTGGGGCTGCTCAACATCCCTTATGGAAGAATTTACCACTGATGCTTTTGAACAGACTGGGAATTATTATAATTAGGCACTGTGAAGGCAGATTTTTCTCTCTCCTGCACTTGTAAAGGTATAGTTAAAAAGAAAGGAATCTTTAAAATCAATTACTATTATGCACCATCCAAGAGTTAATAAAGAAGTAAGGGAATCCTAGGTTGTAAACAGCCCATTGGCTAAATTACCTTATTAATAGCTCTCAAATCTGTTAGCATTTTACATTTTCCGGATTTCTTTTTATGACAAATATAGGATTATTCCAAGAACTGGTTCATTCTTCAATATGTGAAGCATTTAGCTACTCTTGTACCAGTTGTTCTAGCACTTGTAATTTTTCTGATGTCAAAGGTCACTGTTCCACCCAGACAGGTTTACCAATTAAGCATTTTTAAAGGTAGGGCTGTTGTTAGCTTTGACAGATCATCAGCTATTGTGTCTTGTTTATATACAACCTGAGCAGTAAGTGGCTGCCCTTGATAATATCTTTTTTTTTTTTTTTTTTGGTTTTTCGAGACAGGGTTTCTCTGTGGCTTTGGAGCCTGTCCTGGAACTAGCTCTTGTAGACCAGGCTGGCCTCAAACTCACAGAGATCCACCTGCATCTGCCTCCCGAGTGCTGGGATTAAAGGCATGTGCCACCACCGCCCGGCTTGATAATATCTTTTAATATTTCTCTCAGAAGCATTCTTTAGTTTATGCTATGTTTCTGAGGTTGGAGGACTGTTAATCTGTGTTTTCCATTGCTGTAACAAATAATAGACACATAAACTGATTGCTCTGTTAGACATATGTAATTTTAATTTTTCTACCTGTCCTTGTGTCCCTATACACTCAACCCACTTTCTGATTTGCTTTACCTGAGATTAAAGTTAAAATACCTAGAATCTGGATTACTGCCTCGTGTAGAGACCAAGATTTTGGTGAGGTTTTTGTTACATCTCTGTGTCATCCAACCCTTCAAATATAATGCCATTTGCTCATATTTTAACCTTTGGTTTTGATCATATATAGAAGTTTGTCAAAATACTTGTTTTATGTTTTTTTTTCCTGAAAATTTTGTTTTATCTACTAAAGCTTTTATGTAATCCAGACAGTATAGTTTTTCACAAGAGACATTAAGTCTTTCATTGCTCTCTGGATATATTTCCCTGATGCTGACAAGGAATGATTGAACCCAGTTTGACATTGGGACCCATGAAGGCTCCTCTAAGGCATTTACAAATTGCAAAGCATTGCCTGTCTCTTATTGGTCTACATTCATTAGTCCAAGACCAGCTTTTTAACACTGCATATTCCAGAAAGCTGGGGCCTTCTATTTATTATTATGATCTCTTGGTAAAAAACATCATTTTAAGGAATGCCTTGCCTATTATACCTTTCGAGATAACTGTTTACTACAATTAAAAATCTAACCTATTGTTTTTTTCTTAACATTAAAAAAATCAATTCTATCAAAGTATCATCATAAATACAATTTCTACTATCAGCTGTATTTCAGATCCATTCATACATGGGCACTAATCTTGCCCTTAAATGCTTACTGATGCTTTGCCTTCTGAATCCACATTTTCAAAAGCCAAAGATTCAATTAATATTTGTCTAACTTCTGGATGTGATATTATTTACAGCTGAAGTTAATCTTTGCAAGAATCAGTAAAGATTTCTTTTGGGCCTAGTATAATTTTAGTAAATGACTCAGTCGTCGTTCTGATTCTTCAACCCTGTCTCAAACATTCAAAGATGCTATATGGCACTGGACCAATGTGCCTCTGCAGATCAACATACTGACATTCACCAGGAACCTTGTCTTGAAATTTCAATACCCCTATCACCATTTTATTGTTTTATGATCCCAGCATCCTCTTTCCACTATGTTTTTTTTTTTTTTTTTTTTGTAACTGAGGACCAACTTGCAATATTGCTGTAGCAAAATCTTTCCATTCTTAGGGGATAATTGTGTTCCAAATTGTCCATGAATTTAACATCTGTTTTATAAAGGGTTAATGAAATGACTGCTTTCTTAAACCTTCTCAACTCTAAAATTTTTACAGGATTTCAGTTAACTTTTGAGTAGCTTTGATGGTGTATCTCATCTCTGGTCATTCTTGTATGGTAACTGGATAAATTAAATTTGGTTTTCTAACAACCTTGGGCCACACCTGTTCAGTTTCAATATGCCATGGTATGGTTCATTCTGATCTAAATTCTTTTGTGTATGAATATTTTTCCTAGATTTATTGGTAAGTTTACTAAGGCTTGTATTTGTCAGTTAATTTGTCACATTTTACAAAGATATCAAACCACTTTTTAAGGGTATGAAAATGAGTTATGAAACTGATAACAACTATAATTTACATTGTGTCAATTCCAGCTATGCTGGTTAGTGCTTCATTTATTTTTTTATAGTTTGAAATCATCCACTGTGGAACCACACAGAGTCTGAACACTTTGCATCATAATATTCTCCATTCTTTTTTTCATTTTTTATTAAATTTAAACGAAAAATTTACATTTACTCCCCTTGTCCCAGGCCCCCCCACTGACCCCCCCTACCTCACCACCCTCCCCCTGCTTTCTTAAGATGGGGCAGGATACCCTGCCCTGTGGAAAGCCCAAGACCCCTCTCCATCTCGGTCTAAGAAGGTGTGCATCTATATAGAATTGGTTCCCGAAAAGCCAATACATACAGAAGAGATAGATAGGTCCCTGGGCCATTATCATTGGCTTCTCAGTCAGTCCCCATTGACAGTCACATTCAGAGAGTCCGGTTTGGTCATATGCTCATTCAGTCCTGGTCCAGCTGGATTTGATGAGCTCCCAA
>JAQHUG010000218.1:382260-393650 GCA_028555095.1 Dicrostonyx torquatus
TTTTCAGGTTGTTAGAGGAACTCTTGGATTGGCGCCTGCCCATCTCTTCCTCTCCAGGTGGATCAACTAGTAGTAGATTGTAGTCACTTGCTTGGTCTGAGTGGTTTGTTCTGGTCCACTCCAGTGGGACAGATCTGAAGCCATGGTGCTCACCAATGATCAGCCACCATCTAAAGGGCGGGCTTCTCTGCTGGAGACCTGCAGGTTTATACTGGACCCACCCTCGTCCAAGGCCACAGCCCTGATGCAGGCCAAGTTCTGCCCTGTCAATGGGGAGCATTGCCCAGGGACACTCTGGGGTGTGGAACACTGAAAAGCGGGGGGGGGGCAGCGTGAGCCTCCCAATGGAGCAGAGCGCCTAGTGGGGCTAGGACTTGTTCTTACCACTCCTGTTGGGTAGATCTGAAGCCGTGGCGCTCACCAAGGACCAGCCGCCATCAAAAGGGCAGGCTTGTGAATGTCCTTTGTTATGGAACTATGTTAAACAGTAGCTCAAGTAATCTATAATATTTATTATACACAATTGTATTAAGAATCAATGTTTAACCTCCCCAGTACATTTCCTCTTTTTTTCAAGCAATATTCATCATCTAAGTGATTTCTAAGAAAAAGACAGCTTCTATGGTCTTCCTTATCTCAAGGGGAGGGGATTACATAGTGTTGTACACAATCAGACTCTTCACCCATGAATATAGTAAATGAACTCCACAGCAATTATGGCGACAGGTTAAAGAATTCAGTAACATATATGGAAGGGTATGATCAAGCAAGAAATATATTACTTAGTTTGAGCTTGGGAGAGTGAGAGATAAATGTGAAAGGCATCTAACTGCTAAGGTTCTGAGATATGAACGAAGTGTTAAGGGCAGAAAGACATCAAATGGCATTTCTTCTATATTGCATTTCTAGGAGACAGTTCATACCTATATCTAAATGTTAAGAAACGGTTGGTTATTTATACTTAGCTAAAATAGTCTTAAATCTATGGATTTTTCATGTTTATGATTACTTTTCTCAAAAGATCCCACAGAGAGTTCTCCATTGACTTTAGTTAGTGTTTAGCAGTTGACTTTAAGAAGCAATGTGCTTTCCTTTAGCTCCTGGTTAAACTCCTGGCCATTTGACAAAGAATACTCAATATTTAATCATCTCCAATCTCCTAGAAGATTTCAGGCTGTTTGAAACCATTTATTCGTACAAACAGTAACTTTCCTTCAGACATATTCAATTTTACCATCAGCAATGTCTATATTTTCTCAAGAAATTTATACAAATCTTGGGAAAGACTACTACATCAGTATGGATGACACCAATGGAAATAAAAACATATACAGAGAGGGAGAAGTCACAAAGGGAACATGGCTTGTCAACACTTATTTAGTCCCTGAGACTATGAATCAATCCATTAAGCAAATATGGATTTTGTAGTTTTTATAGAATTGGACATGTACACAAAAATCTTGGATAATCTACCCTTCATTTTATTGTATTTATGATTATTTATTTATTTTATGTTTCTTTCTTTATAAATAAAATGTAAAGGAAAACATTTAGGAAGAATATTACCTCTCATCTATGGAAAACATTAGATCTTGGTAACTGTATGTCAGGTAAGCAGTATTACCTTAAACATATTTCACTGAGAAGTAAATTTAATTTTAAAAAGCATATAAAATATATTTCTCATCTGTTCTTGTGATCATTTGCATTTCATGATTAATGCTGAAGTTACTTTAGAATGGTCTTTGGAATTTTAATTAAATCTAAAGAAAGATAAGGGGTGCACATGAATTCACTTCTGCATTGCATAAATTAACTCTCAGAAACACAAAACTGAAAGTTAAATAACTAATGAAATAATATATTTGCATATAATGATTAAATTATGCTGAGGGTACTTTTGAGTTTTATGGTACTTTACTTTTGGAGTTCGTACAGAGGAAGGCAAATTGACTTGTATAGATTGCATGTGGTCTCTGAGTTATGATAACCAATCTTTTCACTTACTATTAATGAATTATCAGTAAGTTCTGCCAATAACCATATATTAAAAATTAACCCATCATTATTGATAAATTATGTAGCTATTATTGTCAGTATTATTGAAGAATATATAATATCATTGGGGTCAGAGAGATGGCTCAGTGAGTAAGACGGCTTACTGCACAAAATTGTAAGGTTGGGTTTGGGCACAAGCACCTGCATAAAGAGGCAGGTGTGTGTACACACATCTATACTCTCAAAATTTTGAGGAGTGAAAGAGGAGGATTGATGGGGATTGCTTTGTTGCCACAGGAATAAAGCATAGACTCTAAATCCTCTAGAGTCCATGTGCACACACATAGACCTATGCACATGCATACATATGCACGCACACACACACACACACACACACACACAAGCACTTAGTGACATAGCAGAGAAAAAAAATGTATAGCTCACGAAAAGCAATGAAAAAGATGAGAGAGCAGTGGGAAGATTGTGGGAGAGATAAGGATGAGAAGGGAGGGAAGGAGGAATGAAATATTGCTACCAGATCTAAGAGAAGCCAGGAAGTAGATGGAGCCTTCACTAAGTATGGCCAAGCCAACACTTGTGCTACCATAGGCAGGACAGGAAAAACGGTCGTTGCCAAGTGTGCTGTCCTCCACCATCTTTTCACATTCTCTGTTACTCACCTTAAGTTTTATGCCGACTAATATTAGTGTACCTAATTTACTGTTCTTAATTCTTTTTATTTGTCATATAGTATAAAACCTGAAATGTCTACCCTTTTCCATGTTGAACTCATCATTTCTAGAAAAAAGAATCACACAGTATTCACCCTTAACTTCCTAGCTTCCTCCTCCAATATCACTGCATTCTCTATATGTCATGTATATTTTATGATATGTTTAGTATGTTTTTTTTGCACTTCTTGTATCTTTGGATGACTAATCAGGTGGTATGCGAAGTTTAATCACATAGTATTTCACAAAGTCATTCTTTTTTCTTTCTCTCTCTCTCTCTCTTTTTAAAGACAGGGTTTCTCTGTGTAGCTTTGAAGTCTGTCCTCGAACTTACTCTGTAGACCAGGCTGGCCTCAGTCTCACAGAGATCCACCTGTCTCTGCTTTCCAAGTGCTGGGATTAAAGGCATGCGCCACCACTGCCTGGCCACAAAGTGGTTTTAATCACCACATTCTTAAGTTTTTACTGCCAAACCTCCTTACTAGCATTGGCATTTAAAGTGTTTAAAGTTTGGATTTTCTGACTAGTTTATTGTGTCTTCAGAGCACATTTTGAAGATGCATATCTCACCAGAGAAGTTGTTTCTATTTGACCTATTGCCAAGAATTCATTTGAAACTTCTACCGTGTTTTTCTAAGGAATTGTCTTGGCTTTTGTTGATTTAATTGGCTGGTACACAATATATTCAAAAACACACATATTGCGGAGCATGCACATACACAGATTAGAAAATCTTCCATTGATTATGTCTGTTGTGCATATTTTTCTCCCAATATGTAGTTTGTATTATCAACCACTTAGTCCTACTTGCTGAGAATGTAGTCTTAATTTCTATGTAGTAAAATTTAGCAATCGTTTTTCTATTGTTAATGCTCAATGCATCCCAGTGCAGAATTTCTTAGTTGCAAAGATACTTCTCTGCAGTATATTCTAGATTTATTTTGTTGTTATTTTGCCTTTTCTACTTTATCTACACAATTTACCTGGAATTGATTTTTGAGTATGTGGTGAGATAGATGTCAAGTTTCATTTTATTGAACACAGATATTAAACTGTCCTTGAGTTATTTACTGAGACTGTCCTTTCCCATGATATAGAGTGCCAAGTTTGTTTTAAAGTATCTGGTAACAGACTATCTTGTGATTTTGTGCATGTGTCTTGCCTTATGTCAATACCACACTGCACACTGTCTTAATGGTTTATATTTTAATTCTTGATTTCCCATAAAACTCAATTTTCTTCACCAGTGTATTGGCAGTTATTGGTTTTTGCATACATATTATTTTATGGATCAGGCAACTTGCACACACACATATGCACATGCACACACACATGTACAGGCACATAGATATACAGATACAAACACACACAAAATTAGAGATTTAAAGTTTATTTTTGTTTGAATTTTATTCAATCTCTAGAGTGACTTATGAGAAATCAGTGCTTTGAATCTTTGCATTTTCTACTCAATGAATATGATATGTAACTCAAATTTTGGGGCTTTTTAAGTGTCATTCATGATAATATTGTACTTTGCTGTGGAGAGATCTTGCATGTCTTTTTTAAGTTTTAATCCTAGTGTTGGATTGTTTTTCCTTCTCTTATGCTTGCCAATTTTTTTAAAAACTAACATTGATTTTTAAAACCTGTGGATCCAACACCATTGTAATTCTTTTCGAAATTACTTTATATTGGTTGGGTCAGTAGGCCTCACTGTGCATCTACACATGCCAGTGCACACATTTCATTATCACCCTGAGATAATCTGTGGGGTTTGTTTGTCGGGGTCAGAAATGGGTTATGGTTAACTTTTGGAAGACATGGTTTACAAGAAGAATGTAGAAGAGTTCAGAAACTGCTGAACTCCTGGGCGCTCAGCTATGAAAAACAATAAGAAATCGTAACATAAAGTAGAGTTTTGTGCCTAGTTGCTTCTGCAAAGGGACCTGCACTTTTTTCTCATTACTGTTTCCTCTCCTCACTTTACATAGTGACAGCAAAGAGCTTTGAAATGTCTAAGTATGCATTTTTCCAGACTATTTTCACATAAAGAGGAGCAACTTCATTGTTTGGCTTCTATTAACCAAAGTAGTTGCTGAGATTTTTTTCTCCTACCCTGTATATGTATGCATACTCTTCTGTATTTCTCTCTAGGTGCTGGAAGGAGAGAGCAACCCTTTGTAAGTTTACAGTAGGGTGATATGTGCTCACTTACACTGGGCAAACATTCTGGTGAATTTTGTACTTTAAAAGGGGTGTACATAGCCGGGCAGTGGTGNTTGTCTTGGCTTTTGTTGATTTAATTGGCTGGTACACAATATATTCAAAAACACACATATTGCGGAGCATGCACATACACAGATTAGAAAATCTTCCATTGAAGTTTGTTGTGCATATTTTTCTCCCAATATGTAGTTTGTATTATCAACCACTTAGTCCTACTTGCTGAGAATGTAGTCTTAATTTCTATGTAGTAAAATTTAGCAATCGTTTTTCTATTGTTAATGCTCAATGCATCCCAGTGCAGAATTTCTTAGTTGCAAAGATACTTCTCTGCAGTATATTCTAGATTTATTTTGTTGTTATTTTGCCTTTTCTACTTTATCTACACAATTTACCTGGAATTGATTTTTGAGTATGTGGTGAGATAGATGTCAAGTTTCATTTTATTGAACACAGATATTAAACTGTCCTTGAGTTATTTACTGAGACTGTCCTTTCCCATGATATAGAGTGCCAAGTTTGTTTTAAAGTATCTGGTAACAGACTATCTTGTGATTTTGTGCATGTGTCTTGCCTTATGTCAATACCACACTGCACACTGTCTTAATGGTTTATATTTTAATTCTTGATTTCCCATAAAACTCAATTTTCTTCACCAGTGTATTGGCAGTTATTGGTTTTTGCATACATATTATTTTATGGATCAGGCAACTTGCACACACACATATGCACATGCACACACACATGTACAGGCACATAGATATACAGATACAAACACACACAAAATTAGAGATTTAAAGTTTATTTTTGTTTGAATTTTATTCAATCTCTAGAGTGACTTATGAGAAATCAGTGCTTTGAATCTTTGCATTTTCTACTCAATGAATATGATATGTAACTCAAATTTTGGGGCTTTTTAAGTGTCATTCATGATAATATTGTACTTTGCTGTGGAGAGATCTTGCATGTCTTTTTTAAGTTTTAATCCTAGTGTTGGATTGTTTTTCCTTCTCTTATGCTTGCCAATTTTTTTAAAAACTAACATTGATTTTTAAAACCTGTGGATCCAACACCATTGTAATTCTTTTCGAAATTACTTTATATTGGTTGGGTCAGTAGGCCTCACTGTGCATCTACACATGCCAGTGCACACATTTCATTATCACCCTGAGATAATCTGTGGGGTTTGTTTGTCGGGGTCAGAAATGGGTTATGGTTAACTTTTGGAAGACATGGTTTACAAGAAGAATGTAGAAGAGTTCAGAAACTGCTGAACTCCTGGGCGCTCAGCTATGAAAAACAATAAGAAATCGTAACATAAAGTAGAGTTTTGTGCCTAGTTGCTTCTGCAAAGGGACCTGCACTTTTTTCTCATTACTGTTTCCTCTCCTCACTTTACATAGTGACAGCAAAGAGCTTTGAAATGTCTAAGTATGCATTTTTCCAGACTATTTTCACATAAAGAGGAGCAACTTCATTGTTTGGCTTCTATTAACCAAAGTAGTTGCTGAGATTTTTTTCTCCTACCCTGTATATGTATGCATACTCTCCTGTATTTCTCTCTAGGTGCTGGAAGGAGAGAGCAACCCTTTGTAAGTTTACAGTAGGGTGATATGTGCTCACTTACACTGGGCAAACATTCTGGTGAATTTTGTACTTTAAAAGGGGTGTACATAGCCGGGCAGTGGTGACGCACGCCTTTAATCCCAGCACTCGGGAGGCAGAGGCAGGCGGATCTCTGTGAGTTCGAGACCAGCCTGGTCTACAGGAGCTAGTCCCAGGACAGGCTCCAAAGCCACAGAGAAACCCTGTCTCAAAAAACCAAAAAAATATAAATAAATAAAAGGGGTGTACAATTTCATAGGCTAGAATAGTCAAAGAAGGATCTTAAAGCCAAGTAATATGATACACACGTGCAGACCCAGAGCTTGGAAAACTGAATCATGATTACCACAGTTCCAAAGCAGAATGACCACACAGTAGTCCAGTGAGAACATGTTGCTAATGTAATAACCGGGTATAGCATACATACATAGATACACACACACACACACACACACACACACACACACACATATATATATATACATACATCAAAGAGAGGCATCTCATTTTAATTTTCTTTTCTTTGCTAATAAAGTAACAGATTTATGACATTTTTGTTATCTCCTTAGTTTAATTTAATTCATTTACTTTTTATTACTGATATTGGAGCATAAACAAATGTAACACACCTTAAAATAACACTCCACAACACATATTCATTGAATATTGTCTAAGATATATATGTAGTTTTTATTTATTTCAGATGCTTTTCATTCATTGTGATTCCCATGCATGTATTCAATGTATTTTCTTTTTTGTTTTTCTTTATTGTTTTTTTGGAGGTTTTGTCATTAATTAATTTATTTAAAGAAAACTAAATTTTTTCATTTTACATAACAATCTCAGCTCCCACCCCCTCTTCTCCCCCCCATTCCCTCTGCCTATCCACCATGTCCCCATCCACTCCACAGAAAGGGTAAAACACATTGCTTTGTGAAAGGTCTAAGGCCCTCCCTACACTGTCTAGTCTGAGCAAGGTATCCATCCAAAGGAACGGGGTTCCCATAAAGCCAGTACATAAAGTAGGGATAAATCCTGGTGGCCTTGCAGTCTTCTCCAGACATACAACTGTCACCCACATTCAGAGGGACTGATTTTTACCTATGCTGGTTCTTTCTCTGTCCAGTTGGGGTTGGTGAACTTTCTTTAGTTCAGGTAAACTGTTTCAATGGGAGTCCGTATCATGGTCTTGACCTCTTTGCTCGTATTATCCTTTCACTCTTCAATTGGACTTTGTAAGCTGTGGGTCTCTGCCTCTATTTCCATCAGTTGCTGGATGAAGGTTCTAAGGAGACATTCAATATATTCATCAGTCTGACTACAGAGCAAGGCCAGTTTATTACTTAGGGGTCTTAGCCGGGGTCATCCTTGTGGATTTTTGGGCATTTATCAAATACCATGTTTCTTGCTAGCCCCACAAAGGCTCCCTCAATCAAAACATCCCTCTCCTTGCTCTTATTTCTGTTCTTCGTTCAACTTGACTATCCTGTTCTTTTCCCCACTGCCTTCCTCCCCTCCTCTTCCACTTTCACCCTTGCTTCTCCCTTTACCCTAATGCTCCCAATTTTGTCAGGCAATCTTTTCCATTTCCCTTTTCCAGGTGGATCTATGTATGTTATTATTAGGGCTCACCTTGTTACTTATCTTCTCTAGGATCATGAACTATTTGTTCAATATTCTTTTTTTTACAGCTAATATCCACTTATAAGTGAGTACTTACCATGTCCATCTTATTGTGTCTGGATTAACTCACTCAGGGTGTTTTTTATTATCCTAGTTCCATCCATTGGCATGCAAATTTCAAGATGCCATTTTTTAACCTCTGAGTAGTACTCCAGTGTGTAAATGTGCCACCTTTTCATTATTCACTTTTCAGTTGAGGGGCATCTAGGTTGTTTCCAGGTTCTTGTTATTACAAATAATGCTGCTATGAACATTCAAAGTATTTTTCACTACTCATTTTCTCTCCAATTCTGCCAAGTCAATGTCCCATCTTATCTTTTCTATTTCATGTCTCTATTTTTAATCCACTGTGTCTAACTTGTGTGTCCATCTTTGAAAGATTTTCCTGACCAAGCGCTCTAGCAGTGCTCCAATAGTACTGGTGTTCTCACTGAAAACCCCATAAATTCTGGGAGCAGCATTTTGTACCCATAAAAGAATTCTGGTTTAAATATTTGATTATATTTTTCATTTATAAAGTGGTCCAATTTTAGCTTATCAGTCTTCTAATTTTAATTTTAATTAATCTTGCTTTCTGTAGTGTTTGTAGAAGTCATTTGTACACCCAAACTGGAAACATATTTCCATATTTCTGTTGACAGAATTTATTTTTAATGGGGTATTAAAATAGAAAATAATTCAATGTAGTAGGACCAACATAAATTATAAAGCACCTAGTTTGTGCCAGGTGAATTGCTGAGACATTACACTTATTGGTTTTATTTATTTGTAAAAACAACCTACTGTGCTACAGAAGAATGCAGTAGAACAGGGCACTGAGCAAAGAGGTAAAGTCTGCAATCTCTGCATTTGGATTCTTCAGCTTCTTTGGTACACTGTAATTCATTACTAATACAAAGAGGTTTGTTAGTGAATGATGAGGAGTTGAGTGTGTTTTGTTTCTTGAACTCTGTCATATGCTGTATTGTGGGGAATTGGCTAAAACTTTAAAATTCTTCTTCCTTTTACAAAAAATACAGAACTAAGTATGTTATGGAGAAATGTCAGAAAGAATAAAAACAAACATAATGGTCAAGCAAATAAAATAGAAATTGCATGCATTATAAGTGAGATGTTTGTTGATAAAATTCACAGATTAACATCAGGATGCTCTGTTCCTGAAGGCTGAAGCACCAAACATGAGTAGCTTTTCTATACAGAAAAAAAAGTTCAATGAAAATGAAGTTATGTAAAATTTCCATTTACAATAGTCAAAAGTATACCTTATTATAAAGATGTTAGAGATATTTATATGAAAGCTAAAAATCACAAGAAAAAACAAACAGAATAAGCGATAGATAAGGGAATGATCTATGTTTGTGAGTTAACAGATTAAATATTGTGAAAATGGGAGTTTTACATAAAGTAACCTGCAAATTCTATATAATACTCTTTAAAAATTCCAATGACATTCTTGGCAGAAGTATAAAAAAATTATCTGGGAAGCAAAGCCCTGAAAATACAAAACTATCCTAAGTAGAAAGAGAACTATGCTGGTACCACGATACCTGACTTCAAACATACCATAGAGCCAAGATGATAACAACAGCATTGTACTGGAACAAAAGCACACATACTGGAACACAAGATGTAGAAGGCCACAGTGCTACAGCTTATTGTTCCTAAAATTGCCAAAAGACATAGGAAATGATAGTCTTTTTGACAAGTACTGCTGGGAAAACTGGGCATTCACAGGTGCAGGAAAGAAAGATAAACCCTGTCTCTCAGCTTGTGCAAAGATCAGCTTCATATTGGTCAAACACCTTACATTCCTAAAACCTGAAAATCTGAAGGTAATAGATGGAAGAAAGTTTCCCAAACCCAAGAATAGGCAATTATTTTTTGGAGAGGAACACAATAAGCAAGGGAAAAAATTCAGGAGTCATAGACAGGATTGTATGAGATTAAAAACCTTCTAAATGAATGAAACAAATACAGGAGATAATATCATACAACTATTCATTTACCTAATTCAATACGGATTAATATATCCAAATCATTTAAATAACTGAAAAAGTTAAACAACAAAAGAGCAAGCAGACCAATTATTAAGGATCCAGTGGTGGTACAAATATATTTCCACTGTGGAAATCAATATGTAGGTTTTCCCACAAATTAGAAACAGAACCATCACATGAGTAGAGACAGTTTGACTAAATAAACTCAAATGCCCAGAAATTTCATTAACAAATATTTAGCCTTTTGGAAATGCAAATCAGGACTACAGTGAGAGTCATCTTATTTATAATGGAATGACTATCATTAAAACAAAAAACAGAAAATACAGCAAATGATGGTGAGGATTATTGCAAATGATCCCATTTATGCATGGCTGGTAGGAATGTTAATCAGTCCACTCACTATGGACTTAAGTATTCTTAAGAACTTAGATGTAGAGTTGCATGTGCTCCAGCTAGACCACTTGTATGCAAACTCCAAAGAATCAAAGCTAGCTCATACTAGACCTACCTACCTGTGCATGGTTAATTTTGACATTTATGATATACAGTTTTCATATATTAGAGTGTATTTAAATATCATAGCAAAGGCTTCTTCCACAGAACAGTCAACAATCTGACCCCCAGAGATGTAACACTCACTATTTATCTATTGTTTCCAATGACTTATTTTTAAAACACCACTGTGTTTGAATTAGCTCATCTTTAAAGGGTGGGGAGGCATTATAATATAGTAGAGGATGTGACACAGTTTAATTTAAGCACTAAGTCTTTTATATATTTTATTTGAAGGCATTTTAACTTTTAAATTTGTCTTTCTTTAAAATTAATACATTTAGACTTGAGTACATGTAATCTTACAATGAAAGATATTCTGCAAAACTATGTTAAGTGTGTGATTTATTACCATTACAAGCTTTTAAAAATATTTTTTAAACACAGAATTAATTAACAGATTTTATGGCAATTGTATTTATAGGATCAATAGATATTTTCTCATATGGCTTATTCATGTCATCACAAGTTACATGAAGAGCATATAAAAGCCAAATACAGAGTGTAAAAATCAGAGAAAACTGTTCTTTTCATTTCCTACTATCTCTATGGTATCTGATATGAAGTAGGGGAAATTGAGATGTAAAGCTCTTTTTTT
>JAQHUG010000218.1:405941-422529 GCA_028555095.1 Dicrostonyx torquatus
CTGGTATTCTTCTCCTTCTTCTACCCCTATTATTCTTAGATTTGGTCTTTTCACGGTGTCCCAAATTTCCTGAATGTTTTGTGTTACGAATTTGTGGGATTTGTTGTTTTCTTCGATCCAAAATCTTATATCTAATTTACTTTCTTTCATAACTTGCTTTCTGTGTCTGGTAAACTATAACTATAGGTATTTAAACTTCAACTCCCTCAGAGACCCAAGGAGGAAATAATATTATTTGAGTAAGCAGGAGTACAAGCAAAGGACTTCCAAAAATGTGAGCAATGACAGAAACAGCTAGCTACCTGGACAGTCACCCAAAGTCCCTCTGCAACATTGAGGTATCCATCTTCAGCCTAATGGCCTAGTGTATTCGACAGACTTTTCTGTGAAGCAGGATATTTTGTGTTCTACTTGTTTAATTAGGACAGCATAATGTCAGCAGTCAAGGCAGGGACATTTTCTTGCATAGTGGCTTAGTTTTGCCACAAAGAAAGTAAACTCCATGTGGAGTTTCTTCAATGCCCCGCATTTTCTCCGAAGTAGATTGGTGCTTCCAGGAGCAGACGTGTCTCATTTTCATAAAAAAAAGAAACTAAGTTATTAAAACATCTTAAATGTCATATTCTATTGATCACCGAAGTGTTTGAAGATCTTTCTATATAAATTATAATTTTGTTTGACCTTGGAAACATACCAACTGTGACTACAAATTTGATTATAGTAGATAATTAACTATTTAACCTATATTTCTTTATTAACCTAAACAGTTGATAATAATAATTTTCAGGGACTAGAAATTTACATTACATTGTTAAATGAGCTGTATAGGTACAATACTTTGGACAAGATTAGAAATATGTATCAATATGTTTTAACAAAATTAATTCAATTTGTATCAATATACAAAATTTGCATGTAATATACAAAAGTAAAACCAATTAAAACTAATAGTTGCTTTAAAAAGTAGATTCAATAATTTTTTTCTGTCTTAGCATATTTATTTTCTTTTTTTATTTTATTCTTTTTTTTCCCAAAGGAGATCTCTGAGCCTACAAAATTTACACACTAAACCCCAACCCTATACCAGTTATAATCAATCTCTAATTGATGTCCTTAACTGTCCTGCACAACCGTCTCGCCAGCAAGAACGACGCGGCACACAAGGATCCTTCTGCAGTAAGCTTTAATGCTTCTTGAGAGGGAGAGCATAAGCTTCCAGAGCAGAGACCCCAAACCAGGGAAAGCCATCCCTTATATAGAGGCTATCCTCTGCCTAGGACGTGTAGGCTCCTAACTGGCTACTACCCATAGCACGAGATGAAGCCACGGGAGAGGCAGAGCACAAGGAATGGAAAATCCCTTCGCGTCTGCGCAGCAAGCTTGTTTTGTTTACTACTTGGGAACACAGGATGTCAGCGCCATCTTGTAATGGCGAATAGTGAGTGTGGCTTCTCACACTTAACCCTGAGGACAAACTTTGTTGGGAGAGGGGACGTCATCTTCTAGAATTACTTCGAGTTGTCATTGGGGGTGATGTTCTTTTTCTATGGGATCCTGTAAAATTAAAATGATGGTTACGTTTCAAGATTATTGTCTCTGAGTAGTTGATAGGGTTTTTCTGAAGTCCTTATTTGAAGTTCTGGCCAGAGTATTGTAAGAAGGTACACCATTTCAGGTAACCAAGTTAGAATCATTTTAAGCAGCTGGTACTCAAAACTGATCTTAAAGTAGCACTATCAACATAATGACGCCATAACAGCAAGGTGGAATCATTATTACGGGGCCCCAGCTTCTTCCTAGAAACTTCAAAGATTTCAACAGGAAAATTTATTGTTAATTGTAGAAAACTTAAACATTATTTATATAGACATATATTTAATGAAAGGTATGATAGAGACAAAACTGTTTATAAGGAAAAGTAAAATCTTTCCTAAATTCTTTCTTCTATCTTTTGCATACCATTGATCCTAACCAAAGCCAAGACACTCACCATTTTCTCCTTTGCATTTAGCTGTTGTTGATTCTTAAAGGCTGGTTTGTACTATCTGTGGTGCAATGCCTGTGTTTACAAGATAATGACTAGGTTACTAGACATAAATAAAGTAAGTCCCACAAGATGTGAATATAAGATGGTATACATTTTTTGTACAGAGTTTTGAGGACCAGAGGAAGTAAGTTCAACCTTATCATGCCCTTAGGTATAAGAAAGATGGTGAAATGGTGTCACTGGAGTGAGGAAAAGAACAAAAGCTAGGGTGGAGAGACGAGTGTGAGCTAAGTTGAAGCTGGAGGGCACAGGGTAGGAGACATCTTTGTCTATGTTCTGCCCTATTGTTTAAAGAAAGTGCATGTTGGCAAAAGAAAGGAAAATTTATAGCAGCATTCTAAATTTGCCCAAAGAGATCTATTCTTTTGCAGATATATGGAAATTCCTTACTACAATCATTCTATTTTGGAGGACTGAGGAGATGACTCTGTGGAGAAAGTGTTTGCCATCCAAGCATGAGCTCTGAATCCCTGATACCCACACAAAATGAAAGGCCTGGGAAAGCAGGTCACCAATCTCAGCACTGGGAAATGAGACAAAAAAGGAAACTGGAGTTCAGTGGCCTTTTATACTCACCAATCAGTGGCTTCCAGGAAACGTCCTGTCTCAAAAAAAAAAAAATTTTTTTACTCTCTCTGAGGAGTGAATGGGGAATGGAATGGAGGGAAAAGTGAAGGGAGGAGGGGAAAGATTGGAAAATGGGTTTTGTATGTAAAAGGAGAAAAGAATGCTTTCAAAAGTAAAAAAATTAATTTAAAAATAGTGGAAAATACCCAGCTTCAACTTCTGGAATCCACATGCTCATATATCGGTGTGTGCATACACACACACACACACACACACACACACACACACACACACACACACACTGGCCAACCTATCATACAAACAGAAGCACATGTACAAACACATTAAAACAACAATAAAAATTGTATTTTGAAATTCAGCAGAAGGAATCTCAGATATTCATGAGGCTGAGAAAGGAAGATTGTAAATTCTGTTCCAGCCTCTGTTAAATAATAGTGAGTTGAGGGTAGACCCGGGCAATCTAATAAGACCTGGTCACAGTAAGGGAAAAAGTTAAAAGAGAGCTTGGGATGTATTGCCATAGTGTTGCTTGTCTAGCATGGGCATAGTCCTAGGTTTAATATCCAGTACTATACTTCAATTCAGGTTTCAATGTAGAGGGAATCTTTGGAAGTTGGTGCAAATATATTCTGAATCAACTGCTTGGTCACTATATCAGAATCTTGGAAACTGTTTTACCTTTTCACCCAATCAAAAGAGAAGAGGGAGACAGTGTGTAAAGATCAAGTGAATTTCTGTGTTACTCTTGTGACTTCACTGGAAAAAGGACAAAACAGCAAAACAAAACAGTAATTTATTTCAATAATTGGCATATGGGTATGCTATGGGAAAGGCAAATTTGTGGTACTGTGGTCAATTAATTCTCAGAGTAACACTGATATAAGTGACTATAATTATGTTGTGTTGCCATTAACATATTTATTAGTTTATAATAAAATATACTTTTTTGTTTTAATTTTATAGTATTTAAGTCCCTAAATGATTAATGATGGTATCTCTAATTTCATGAAGCAGAGTTTGGATTTCATTCATTTTATAAATGCTAAAATTATATCTTATAGATTTTTATCTTATATATCTATATCTTCCATACACACATATACTGTTTAATGGTTTCATATAATGTACATATATATAGTTTAGTTTTAACTGTCAATTTGACATAACCTAAAATACCATGGAAAGATAGTCTTAATAAGAAATTTTCCAGTTTAGAGTGGCCTAGAAATATGACTCTTAAAATTTTTTTTGCAAGTTATTCAAAGTAGGATGACCCACCCTGAATGTGAGTGATATCGTTTTAAGACTGGGGTCTGAGTTGTACAAGAGTAAACAGAGCCAGAAGAACAGAAGCACAAAGGAGTCTACAGAGCTTCATGGCTGT
This sequence comes from Dicrostonyx torquatus, assembly GCA_028555095.1. Lineage (NCBI taxonomy): Eukaryota > Metazoa > Chordata > Mammalia > Rodentia > Cricetidae > Dicrostonyx > Dicrostonyx torquatus. Next base: position 409,961 of record JAQHUG010000218.1, read on the forward strand.
ATTATTCCTGCTCTGAACTGTAGACATGCTTAGTATTTTTTTCTTTAACATTCCTGCAGTAATGGGCTATAATCTGAAATTGTAAAACAATAACAAAAAACAAACAAACCAAAAAAAAATGAAGACTTTTCTTCAAGTTACCCCTGGTCAGAATAATTTATCACAAAAACAAAAATGTAAGTAGAATAATATTCATATCAAAATAGAGATCATATTTTCACAGTAGAATAATTCAGTCAATTTATTGTACCTATCTTTCCAAGTAAAGCATTCTTCTGATTGGTAGAATCAGACTAGTTTTGCTTGATATCAGTTTGGATTTGTAACATCATAAATTATTTTTATAATATCTTAGTCACTATTCTATTTCTGTGAAGAGACACTATGACCAAAGTAACTCATAAAAGAAAATATTTAAAGGGAGGTTGCTTACAGTTTCAGAGGCTTAGTTCATTATCATCATGGCAGAGAGTGTGGCATTAGGTAGTCATGGTGCTGCAGATGATGCTGAGAGCTACATCCTGATCTGAAAGCAGACAGAGAAAGAGAGAGGGGGAGAGGAAAGAGGAGAGAGAGAGAGAGAGAGAGAGAAGAGAAAGAATGGACTTGGTCTAACCCTAGTGACACACTTTTCCCAACAGGACCCTCCTAATTCTCATAGTCTTTCCAAAGAGTACACTCCATGGTGACTAAACATTCACATATATGAGCCTATGGGGGTCATTCTTATTTAAACCTCCACAATATATGATACTTGATTCAATAGATCCATCCATATGTTGCCTTCTTAGTAGATAATTTTCTTTTCTGAGTGCTATCTCCCAATCGGTTTATCCACTGACTTTAAATAGACATGTTTCTATTGCTGTAAAGAGACACCATAACCATAGCAACTCTTATAAAGGAAAAAACATTTAATTGAGATGGCAACTTACGATTTCAGAGGTTCAGTCTATTATCAACATGGTAGCAAGTGTGTCAGGCATGCAGATATGCAGGCAACATGAAGTGAACAAAGAATCACACTGAGTAAAAGTTGAGCAAAATAGTCCTCAAAGCTCACCCCCACAGCGGCACACTTTCCCCAACAAGGTCATACCTACTTCTACAAGGCCACACCTTGTAGAAAAGTTTCTATATAAAGAAATGAGATAAATGGGAGTGAACCAACAGAACAAGACATGTTTGTCCAACTTGTGTTCATGTGTTCATTTTCTGTATGTTTATGATTTTTCTATTTTATATTCTATTAGAAATTTAGAGAAATAACCACACACATATACATGCATTTTATCTGTGCTATTTTTTCTTATACTTGAAATGGGGTTTTTTGGTATGGTTTTCACTTTGATTTTGAAAAACCATTACTTTTAGGGTGTTTAAATAATTTATTTTGGATTCTAAAATCCTAGGACAATAGTAATTATTTTAAAATTCTTTTGTGACTTGAGAAATGCTGGTGCTGAAAACATAGAGCTCAAATTTCACTCATATGACTCAATAGATTGCATTTCCTCTTACTCAGAAAGAACACTTTAGCTATAATTGGCAGATTTTTTATTAAAACAGAAGATTTTCTTTTAACAATTATTACATTATTTTGTGTGTCTGTTTGTGCATGTTCATATATGTACATATGATGTGTGTGTGTGTGAGTGAGTGATTGCCACAGAACACATCTGAAGTTTAGAGGAAAATGCGGTAATGGCTCCAATGCTTCCATCATGTGAGGTCCAGGGTCATCAGATTGTTGACAAGTGTCTCAACCTACTAAGCTATCTCACTGACCCAACTTTTGCATTTTGAAGGCGATCATATCACAACGATCAATCAGTTTGCTAGATACAAATTTCCACATTGTATTTTATCTTGAAACAACCTTGCTAAATTGGGCAAGTAATGTAAGTGGGGAAATGTGACCCTCTTTTTGGTTAGAGATTTAGTGACCTCAGCCTTCTTTTTCTAGTCCCCATATCCTCAATTCTCTTTAAATGCATAGTTGTTAAAAATTAGTAAAAAAAAAATCTAGTTTATTTTTTCATATATAGAATATGTCTTCTTGTTCAAATCTTTCTCTTACATACCCGTTTTCTTCCCATATGTTGGAGGTGTATGAAGGAATGCTTTTCAATTATAAGCACATTATTTTGTTCATAACTCTTAGTCAATTCTTCTTCTAAATATTCTGATTAAAATATGTTTATTTCAAAAAAGGTTTTCCAATTAGTTCCTCCACCAGTGCTTTTTCCACCTATTTAGTCTTTGAACCATTCACCTGTCAAATCATTTTCTTCATTGTACTTTCAACCTTTTTCATATTTCAAAAAATCATGGAATTACTATGCATAGGATATAACCTGAAACCACACAACTTCTTTTTCCTTGTGTACATGTTTGTACCTAACTGTTCACATTCCCTGAGAAGGTGTATTAGATAAGTCATGTAATAATACCATAGTGGGACATTGTTAAGGAGACAAATACCATACTCATTATTTCCCTTAAGTTATTGCTAAGGTTTCATATCTCCATGTTTCCAGGTGATTTGCTCCAATATTTGGCTTTAATCAAGACACATTGCTAAAAATAAGTACTTCACTTTTAAGTCATTATTTATACTGAAGCAAGCCATGCTCTGATGTTACTCCATATTGTTTAAAATAGTTGTTTTTCAAGATCTCTTTTGCCTTAAGAGAGCATTTTTCAAGAAGCTTTGGTTCCACTTTGAGGGTAGAGGATGCTTTGGTTCCACTTTGAGGTAGAGGATAAACAAGTAAACAAGACCATATGATCTTGAGAGTAGGAATGGGACTATCCTATTTATTTATCAGCATAAACTGAGATTGTAGGCATACATGGGCCCAATAACATCTTTCACCTGGGTTCCAAAACATGCTATATATGTAGAACCATGATAATATTATGCCACAATCTCCTTCTCAGTGATTTTGTCAAGGATAATAATTAGAAAACTCAGTCTTCATCTCAGTGTGGCTTGATCTCACACTATGGATAACTGACATCTACCTGTCCACCTGCTCTCCTCACCCACATGGGCCTGAATATTTTGTTTCATGTAGATATGTCTACTATCTATCATCCTCTGTATCAGCTAGATCTTCTCCTCGCCACAGCTGAAATCCATGCCTGTAATCTTGACTTTCTAGTGGTCTGTTGACCATAACAGTGAATTGTTTCAGGTAGTGCATTCTGTGTTCAAATCTTATCAACAAAGACTGTGCTTGAATTTCTTTCACCTCTTTTTTCAAAACCCTTGAACTCTGTTGTGCCTTCTTTAATCTGTATTCATTCTGCAATCAACATGTATGTTCTACATACCTATCTATAATTTATTTCCTTTCTATCATCTACCCATTTACCATCTATCTATCTTTCTTTCTTTCTTTCTTTCTTTCTTTCTTTCTTTCTTTCTTTCTTTCTTTCTATCTTTTATCATCTATCTAGCCACCTATCTATCCATCTATTATCTATCTATCATCTAACTATCTATCTATCTGTCTGTCCATCTATTCTATCTATCTATCTATCTATCTATCTATCTATCTATCTATCTATCTATCTATCTATCTGTCTGTCTGTCTGTCTGTCTACCTATTTATTCTATTCTATATCTACTCTCATCCTCTGTATCTATATACTTGTAATATCTGTCTGTCTGTCTATCTATCTTGTTCTGCTATATGCTATTCTATTGTTTTCTATATGTCTATTATCTATCATCCTCTGTATCTATATACTTATCATCTATCTATCTATTTATGTATCCTATATGTCTACTATCTATCATCCTCTGTATCTATATACTTATCTATATCTGTCTATAATCTATCTCTCTACCTATTTATCATCTATCTAAATTATGTGCTGTGTGATATGTGAAATGAGAGTTAATATAAATAAGAATGTATTGAAAGAGCCTGAATTTTCCTGAGACAGATTTCCAATCATGGGAATTATCTTGAAAAGTGCTTCCATTAAAAGTAAAAGACACATACATTTATAGTTACTCAATTAATTCTGACACTGTAAATCATGTAAACAAGGTTGTAGATGTTTTTAGAATAGTGCACTTATGCCAACTTACTTGGCAAATTTCTCTCAGGTATATTTCAAAGCCATATGACATCTTGTATTCTTGGTGACAGGAATTTTATAAAACAGTGATACTGAAAAGAAGCATAGCTCAGTTGTTAAATTGTTTGTGCCTAAAGAAATAATGACAATTTTTCTGTTTCCAAGATTATGTCTGTCCCTGCACTGACTCCCCAGAAATAAACAAAGTATTATCTGCTTTAACATCCTAACTTGGAGGGACTATTCTATTTTCTTTTCTAGTTTATTGTTTCCTAGTCTTTTTGATAGGTTATCATTTAACTTGGTCTGGTCTCAAACTAGCTATGTACCTCTGGCGTCCCTTGAACTCCTGCCTCTTGTGTCTCTACTTCCCAAGTTCTGGGATTTCAGGCAAGAGGCACAGGTCTATTCTTAAATCCGTGGTTTACTAATATATGATACTGAAACTTAACCAAATGACTTTGTCATACCAGGAAGATTATCATTTTTCCAATCTGTACTATTGATACTTGTTTGATTAGTCATAGTAATATTAAATATTTCATATTACTAGGGTATCTCTTATTATTTTACAACTGTTTTTTATTTTTTAAATTAATTTACTAATTTAAATATTTTTTATATTTATTCTCTCTTACAATACATTCTGACAGAAGCTTCCCACTCCATTCCTCTTTGTTCTCCTCATCTTTCCTCTCCCCCAGATTCACCTATCCCCACCCTTTGTCTTCCCCAAGAACATAGCAAGAATTCTAGGGACATCAACTGAACATGGTACAATAAGATACAACGAGACCAGGCACAAACCCTCATATCAAGGATAGGCAAGGCAACCCAGTAAGAGGCAAAGTGTCCCAAAAGCAGACAAAGGAGTCAGAGACACCATCACTCCCACTGTCAAGAGTTCCCATCAAACTTCAAGCCAACAAAGTAACAAATATTCAGAGGTTCTAGCACTCACCATGCAGCCCCATGCTTGCCACTTCAGTCTCTGTGAGCCCCCGTTATCTGCTTTGTTGATTCTAATTTGTTGATTTTTTAAAGAATTAAAGTTATTTGTAAGACATTGATGAGACTATTTTTCTAGGCTGCATAGGATTTCTATGGTATGAAAAAGGATATGCTCTCTTTTATGTATGACTAGACAATCATTTCCCACAAATATGAGTGTAGAAGAAACTATCACAGGTACTTTTAGCTCATGGAAAGCATTACAACCTCATTGAGGATTCCACAATTTAATACAATTGTAGAGGACCCTTCCTATCTTCAACATGTATCCCATAGCTGGGCATGGTGGTGCACTCTTATAATCTCAGCCCTGGGAAAAGCAAGGAATCAGAACTGTAGTCTGCAGGCCAACTTGGACTCAAGAGTTAGTAATTCCTCATCTAGCTAGGTTTTTATACCATGATCTTACCTCAAGAAACCTGAACAAACAAATTAAATAAAATTATTTTTGTCTTTGTTAGGTTTTTTACCTAAAATAATTTTTCAGTTTATTGGCATCATCAAATTTATTACCATATACTTGAATGTAGCCTCAGGATTTTCAAAATTTTTATATATATAATATATATTATAAATACAAAAATTTAGAACTACCTTATTTAAAACTGAGCAGCAATAAATCTACTGTTTAGTCACCCACTTTGAAATACCATCTAAAACTTAAATCTTAGATTTTGTCTTCTGTTTAATTATAATTTTTATTAGTTTGTTTAAATAAAATTTAATCATTTTATGAATTTGTTATTTTGTTTGTTTTCCACATCTTCTGCAATTGTGTGCTTTTATCGCACTTGAATTATCAAGCAAATGGTCAAACAAATAATTCAAAACTCCATTTATTTGATAAGCTTGTAGTCCTTTCCCTTCCTTTTGGTTCTTTTTGTGATGTTTTGTTTATGATCAAACATTTCATTTTATATTAGAAAATATCCTGAGGTTTCTTTCCTCTTAGACTTGGAGATTTTCTTGAATACCTTTGTGTTCTCCTCTAATTTGTAACTAAATATATTGGTATTTGACATAATACATGGATAATAGTGTTTTCATACATTCATAATTGAGTCCATATCAGGGTTTACATATCTTAAGTCTTTATCAATTTCCTTGTAAGAAAATTAGTATGTCCATCTCCAGTTTTCTTTCTAGAACAAATTTCTATAACTGGTATAACTATAGCAATAAAATAAACCCAACTAGAGAATCTGAAGAGGATTTTGTTAGAATTCATCTAATCTCACACATTCCTTTGTCATGTGTGGTATTAGCCATCGCCCCTACACTTTGGGCCTTGAAATTTGTGGACAATTTCCTAGTTATTTAACATTGAACAATGAAAATGCCATTGACTTCTGCTTACTACATAGTAATTAGAAGAATGTTTGACCCAAAGGGGAAAGCCCATATAAGAAGTAATTTTTAAAAAATGTTTGATAATTTACATTTCTGAAACATAATATCTGTCCTTAGAATGCCAAGTTGCCAACCTAGGCCTATAAATTCTCTGTAGCTATCCACATTTTTGGCTTTTAAAATAATTAGGTATAAATTTGTTGTATACAATTGTATTTTGTTTCATTTTGTCACGATTCTTTGGGAAGTCTTTGTTCTATATATGTTGATGATAATTTATACAGCATAAAAATTTATGAATATTTTATCTTTTATAAAATCTATTTGGCATTATTTCTTTGGCACATAATGATAAATCTACCACTCTTTCATTTGATTAGCATTTATGATTTACAAAAAAGAATGTATTTTATTACAATATTCTATAATCTATATATTATATGTTTGATCACCTTCAATATCCAAGTATCATATCCTACTCACCCCTCCTACTGTTTCCTCCTTTTTGCCTCCAAGCTTCAATTCTAGTTTCAGGTATCATCACAATTTCCCTTAATTATTATGATTATATGTATGTGTATATATGTATATATTGATATCATCAAATTTATGTACCATATACTTGAATGTAGCCCCATGTGTGTGTGTGCATGTGTGTGTGTTTGTCTTAGTCAGTGTTCTGTTGCTGTGAAGAGACATAAAGACCAGACAACTCATATTTAATTTGGGACTCATAGGTTTGTTTATTTATTTATTGAGTGGAAACAGTTTTATTTCTAATGCAAATGTTTCCTGTGTCCTACTCTGTGTGTGGGGGGGTTAGTCTGAAAATAGCATGTTAGTAAGCATAGCAGAGATGACCGTAGAGAAGTAACTGAGAACATTACATCCAGATCCATAGGAAGCAGACAGAGTGTGTGTTAGGGGAGATATTGAGCCTGGTGTAGGCTTTCCAAACCTCAGACACCATCCCCAGTGACACACTTAACAAGGCCACTCCTACTCCAACAAGGCCACCTTCCTAATTCTTCTAATCCTGTCAAATAGTTCCAGTCCCTGGTGATTACTCCTTCAATTACATGAACCTATGGGAGCATTTTCATTCAAACCAGCACAGCACATAAGTATGTAATTGATACCTGCTGAATACATTTAGGGTTGCTCACACATTTATGTTTAGGGATGACCACCACTACTGGATAACCACTTGGGAGTACATCCTCACAGAAGACTTATTTTCTACCTCCCAGCAGTCAAAATATTTGTGTAGTTTTTCACCTGGAGGGGGAATTGTGCAATTTCCCACACATCCACCACTCTCCTTACATTTGGGTTAGCCTTTCATTTTTAAAGCTTCTTTCAAAAGAATGTCCACTTTTATTTATTCATCTTGCGGCATGAAGCTAGTGACCTCAGTATTATGTAGAACTGTTAGCTTAGCTTCTCTGCCATCTTATCTGTTCTTTCTGATCTGCCGTGTTTTTCTATTTAAAAATTGCCAGGTTATATTTATAAATATATATGTATACACATATATACATATTCATGTAAGAGCAATTTAATGAGAAAAGAGAGCATACATTTGAGAAAGAGCTAAGAGGTGTATAAAGTGTTTAAAAGGAGCAAAGGGCAGTGAGAAAGAATACAATTAAGTTAACATCTCAAAAAAAAGATAAAATAGTCTTTTCAGCTTTGAATTTCAAGTCGGTGCTGGAGTACTTCTGCAGCAGTCACAAGGCTCTTATTTCCATCGCCAGTGCAGTAAACGTTTAACAAATGTGAAAGGAAATAGCTGAAACAACCATTTGTGAGTAGCAATCTGCACAGCCCTGGAGGAATCATTTATTCAGTATTGTGGCTAGGTAATCATGGGAATCTTGATTTTAGGCACATCTACCAGCTCATAGTCATCTACGTGCTTGAAGGTTAAATCTTTGAAGATTCAAACTGTAGCAAACTGTGACTTGAGTTAAATATATAAGTGCTGACTTTGTTTTAAAGACAGTAGCCAAAAGTACCACTAACGGAAGTCTTTCCTGTGTGTGGCTAGAACGCTATTCAAGGCATGCTGTTTTCTCCGTAGTCCGCTACTGTATGCATGGCCTGAGAAGCAAGCAGTTTATGAGTAGCATTTATTTCCTGCTTCCTCCATTGGCATGTTCTACTGTCATCTTGGATATCCATAAGAAATATAGTGTTTGCTTCTTAGGTCTAAGATTATGCATGACGGTCTATGACATTCATGCCATCTTCTCATTATAAATTACCAGAGTGAACAGTTGACTCTTTTATCAAGGAGCAGAAAGAAAGAAGTTGGAAGATGGTTCACTGTTGAAGGCACATTTTTAAAGAGCAACAAGACCTGAGTTCCAATCTCTAGAACACACTGATATTGTATTAGGAATTGTAATCTTCCTTTTGGAGTAGTTTAGACCAAGAGCAAGCCAAAATTTGATTTCTCTACTTCCTTTGCTATGCCCTGTCTTTCTGTAACTTATGTTTTTTGTGGCCTGTCAGTCCACTGTTGTGTGTAACTGTTGTGCATATTTCTTTGTCCCTAACAAAGGGTTTTGATTTATAGATTGTTGAGCATCACAGAAAGCATGGTCTGAGGAAGGAATAAACAATTCTTTTCCTCCAGAGAGCTTTACAAGGGAAGAAGTTATTTTATTCAGCCCAAATGACCAAGAACAGCACCAAATCCACAACCATATTACAAACCTATATCCATCCATGTGCTATTTCCAATGTTTTCATTTTATTTTATTTTATTTTATTTTGGGTTTTTGAGACAGAGTTTCTTTGTAACTTTGGAGCCTGTCCTGGAACTAGCTCTTGTAGACCAAGTTGTCTCGAATTCACTCTGCCTCCCGAGTGCTGGGTAAAGGCATATACCACCACCCAGCTATTTCAAAAGGTTATCGTAGATATTTTTCTTTAAAGTTGTTTTCAATTCCTGTCTGCTTTCAACAAATAGTTAGCAAAGCCCATACAAAACACACACACACACAAACACACACACCTTCTGGATCAGGGACATTTGAGATCAGATAATTTTAGATTAAATTTATGCCATTAGTTAAGACTGTAAAAGCTGAATTCAGGGGTATTCCAAGGTCTAGTAAGGTTGGTTACATTGTTCTTTAAAGGATAATTGAATGCACACAGACTGAATACACAGTTACAGGAGTTTAAACTGTAAAAGCTGAATACAGGGGTATTCCAAGGTTTAGCAAGGTTGGTTACATTGTTCTTTAAAGGCTAGTTGAATGCACACAGACTGAATAGACAGTCATAAGGAGACTAAGTACATGGTTTCAAATGGTGTGAAAGCATAGCACAAACTTAGTGGCAGGGTCTGGCAAAAGTTCAACTTCTGAAGGCAAAAGGGATTGTTTGAACAATTACTACCATGACAGAATCCATGCAAATGTTCCATGGACTTATCAACCTGCTTGAAATTCCAGCCTTGGAGTTCAAAAGAAGAGTATTCTTAAAGGAAACTGATTGTGGAGAGTCCCTATAGCTGTGAGCTCAAGATAGAATTGAGAAATCCTGTCTCAAATGAGTAAGGTGGAAGATACATAAAGACTCTAGACATCAACTTTGGTCTCCAAAAATATACCCACTTCCCATAAATGTGTCAATACACAGGCAAATACAAACAGCCACACAGGCGCACAACACCCACAGATATAAGAGGGAAAAACACAATAGGATGGCAGTGTATGTTTATTCTGGGCAATTAATTTAAAGAACTGTATGTGTGGCAGGCACATTGAAATGGATAGGCCACTATCCTATTCATTGGGCTCAGTATTATGTGTCAGGAGGACTTCAAGTGAGGACAATGTTGTATCCTAAGTATCATGAGATTTATAGCATTAGATGTCATGGGACGATGCCTATAACAAAGGCAAGACCCTAGTTAGTTTTCTCAATGCTGAAAAAATGTGATAGAGTAAGTTTCAATGAGCAAAGATGTATTTTTGACCAAGGTTTTAGGGCTTTCTGCCATGGCTGGTCATTTTCATTACTCATGGTCCAGTACAAGATTGACCATCTCAGTGGCAAGAGCATGTGAAAGGGGATCATGGTAAACTTATCTCATGCATGAACCAAGAGTGAAAACAGGTCAAGTGCCAGGGTACATCTTTCTAGTTCAAGACCATTGCCTTGTTAGAGATGCCTCTAACTAGGTTTCAATTTATACTTTAACTTCTTGATAAAAGCAACATTGTATGAATTCATCAAGAGATTCAGCCATTGATGATATCAGAGTACTCAGGTTTCAGTCACCTCCAGAAGACCTATAGGTTGACATCCACACAGCCAGAAATGGTTCTGTGAGAACCATTTCATATACAACTCACAAGCCATGACTGATAATCGAGCATTGTAATTCACAAAAGAGGACTTCATGGCATATAATTACTCTTTCCAAAATCTGAGAACTCTCAGAGTTGGGTCGCTGTCTCAACATGTAAAATAAAAATTAATTTTGGAATGGGAGGATAGAATGGGGAGGTATAAATGAATGAATAAATTTAATCAATAAAAATTAATTTTGAAAAATTGCAATATTAATTTGGGATCTTTGTGGGCTCTGTTTTGATATAATCAAATTTATTCAAGAAGTAGCTTGTGTAATGAAAGACTGTTTTCCTTTTTATAATTTGTTTTAAAGGAAAAGATTAGCATGGAGAGAAAGAACACATTTCCTCTCATTTACACCTGCTATTCCTACTTCATTGGTGAGAGTGGCAAGAAAATGTGAAGCTTTGTATGAACGTGCCTTGTGAGAGGGAAAACAGCACACAAAGGTATTACTGCAGTGGAAGCCAGTTAAGTCAACAGGGTTTGTGTACTTACAGTACATAACTCTCGAGAATAAGAATGTTGATTCCTGTTCTCATCATTTTGTGTAAAGAGACTGGATTTTATAGGTGGTGTTATGGGCACAGAGAAATTATTACTTGATTTAAAACTTTAAATGTATTATGTAAGAGCTGTGTGCAACAGACAACACTGAAGATCTGGGACCACGTTTCTCTCATCATCCCCATAGAACAAATGAACAGTGGTCCCCTGGAAACATTGACATTGTGTCGAGTGTTGGAGAGAAGGAACCATCTGTTCCACAAACCAGGAACACTGCTTCTCTTTCTGCCTTTAGAAACACTGAAATGTACAGGATGAGTGAATTAAGACTATGCCCTAGAAAATAATTGAATGATCATTGAAATTAAACTCTTCTTACTCCTTAGGGTGTTTCTCTTAGCAAAATGCTTTGAATTTTACATCTGCCAAAGGGGTAATGATTGTAAAGAGAGTTGGTTTGTTTATTTGAAGGTAGCTATTAGTCTTTGTGAAGTAACTGCACTGTAATTTGTGTATTCTTTAGGCTTTTTTAATAATTGGCTTCAGAATGTTTTAGGTATTTACATGGATTCTTTAGTGTTGCCCTTTATTTCTTCTTTATGCTCTGTGTTTCAATCAAGATATTCATAGTTTAGAATCAACAAGGAAGTTTGCTAGTGAATTTTCTTCTCAGAAATAGTTTTGTGCTGAGCTTTCCTATTGATTTGAAATCCCATTTTCTCAAACTCATCCTAAAGAACAATGCTCCATTGTTAAATGTCTTTCTATGGTCCATTTCTCATGTCGTAATCTTATACTGCACACTTTATAATACAATAAAGGATATCAAAAGAAACAGACATTTTTCTAAAATAATGTGGTATATAAAATTAAGACTGCTAATCTGTTGGAGCTAACTATAGTTCTATCAGAACCAAATTAAAATATCCTCAGTATGAGGTACATTATTTGAAATGAACATCCTCACTTTTACCTAACTAGAGGGTGGAAAATGAAGAATATGCAACAAGAGCATGACAATTGGAGCTGTTATTTTCCCAAAAGCTGTTGCCTAAATGAAACAGAATAGATTGCTTAATATATATATATATATGTGTGTGTGTGTGTGTGTGTGTGTGTGTTTGACAGCATAATATTTCTTTTTTTTCTTTTTCTTTTTTCTTTCTTTCTTTATTTATTTTTTATTGTTAAAAGCAAAATTTACATTTACTCCGCTTGTTCCCGGCCCTCCC
>JAQHUG010000218.1:434070-475002 GCA_028555095.1 Dicrostonyx torquatus
GGCCTCAGGTTTCTGCTATGCTATTGATACTGGACTTTTACTAGGACTCCTTTTGGATATATCTTGTTATTACCCTGTGTTGTGATATCTCCCAGCTTTGGATCTGCAGGACCAGTCCCTTCAAGTGCTCTAGCAGATCACAAATGGGGTGGATGTTGGGTTGGGACAACTCATAGCTGTGGTTCTGGGCCTGGGTGGTTGCAGGGTTTGTCAGCCCCCTGGATCTCCCCATCCTCATGCCAAGTGTGAGCGCTCCAGCATTGCCCCTGCTAGTTCATCCTATACCATAAGGAACAAGGGGCAGGACTGGTTTCTCCTGTTTTCATGCCTTCAGGCAGATTCACCCTCACCTACACCTCTAGGGCCAGCTCTACTCTGGTGCTCAGAGGAGGTGCAGGGGCAGCTACGAGCGCTACAACAGGAGAGTGGCTGGGCTGCTCTCTTGCTTTCATGACTTCAGGTCCAGCTCTCCCACCTGCCCCAGATGGTGAGGGACTGGAGGAGAGAAGACATCTCTCCCTTTCTCATATATGGCAGATGAGGGTCAGGGCTAGATCTCCCATGCTCACATTCTTTAATGGACTTACCCGTGCCCACTTAAACAGGATCAGCTCTACTGTGCTACCCAGGCAAGGTCCAGGGCCCACTTTCCCATGTGTTTCATCTGGTAAGGGAGAGAGGATGAGCTCCCTTGCTTACTGCAGGTGGAAAGGGATGGATGTGGGGCATCTCTCCCGTGCCCACACCTTCGCATGACAGAGGAGTATTCAAGTCTCTCACGCTCATGCCCTCAGAGTTGGCTTGCACTGGCATCCACCAACAGGTTCACTTCTACTTTGCCGCCCACGTGAGAAGCAGGAACTGTTTTGGGTGCTGCAGCTGCTGAGGGGCTGGCTCAGCTCACTAGCTTGAGGGGTGAAGTGGGGAGGACATCTTTCCCTCACCCATAGCACCACATGGCAGATGAGGGTGGTGGGACCAGTCGCCTCACTCTTCACACTCTCAGGCCAGTTCGCTTACATCTCCCAAACAGTGTCAGATCTACTAAGCTGCCCAGTTAGGTATAGGATATATTCTCCCAGGTGAGGAGCGGGGCCAGATCTTTCTAGCTTTGCAGCCAATGAGGGGTCAGGACCAGCTGTGAACAGCCCTATCCTCTTGGTCTTTGGGCCTTTAGTGGTAACAGGAGCCATAGACATCAACCAATACACATCAAGTTTGTGGCAGGCCCACAGGTGCAGACATGGCCCTTGGTAGCAGCCCAGACCCAGACATCACCATGGCCCCAGATAGTCAGCAAGTTGTCACACTCAGCTTGTTCCTCACCGCCTTCCCCTCTTCAGACCTGCCTTTCTTTCTCCACAGGACACAGATCATTCTGTCTCTTTTTCTCTCCCATACCCCAATATATATTTTCTCAAAATAATAGTGCCTGACCACTTGGTGACACAAGGCACTGGGTTTGTCGGTGTGCCTTCTACCTGTTGTCTGGGACAGGCCACCCCAGGAGAAGGCATATGGGTCACTTTCTCCTGCTCAGTGTCAGGCTGTTATTCTTAAGCCTTGCTTATTTCAATTCTCCCTGAGGGTCTGATCTCAGTTTTTGTTTTTATAAAATCTTTGGCAACCACAGATGCTGTGAAGAACATTATGTAAATATTCTTTATGGTCTCATGTATCATATTAGAGATATTATCTTTGATAGTGAGAATGAAACAAAGAATTGTAATTGTAAGAAAACAGAGATGGGAAGCAGGGTTCACAGGCAGAATACTTTCTTGGGGAAAATGGAATCTGAGACTAATGTGTTTGAATAAATTCACATTTCAAGACCTGATTTAATTTTAGTTCTTTTTCGATGAACTGTACAAACTACTAGAGGTAGAATCACAGAAAAATGTGTATTTTTAATTTCATCGCACATGGAGCTTGAATTTCCCCGATATAAAAATTAGAAAACCCTCTGACCCCTAATCTTCATATGCTTCACTCGTTTAAACTGCGTTTTTATTTTCTCACAAATTAAAACCCGTATCTTTCGGCAAAGAGCCCATTAAAGAAACAAATCTTCCTTGAAAGTACTCTGAAACAAGCCTCGCCCTCATCCTCGCGGAAATTCATTTGCAAGCTGAGTACCAACTGGAGCATGCCAGAAGCAGCTGATGAGGGGACAGCTTACCTAACAAGATTAGCTTTCTCTTTTGGAAGGATAAAGCATAGAGCAGACACGCTATGATTTCAGTTAGAGTACCTGTTACTCACACGTGGAAATATTAAGGGAAACAGCTTTCATTCCAATGTTTGTATATTAGACACGATAGTATGGACCTTGTTTACAACATGAAAAAGAAGAGTAGACAAATATGATGCAAAGCATTGGGGAATACAGCTTGTGTGTGTGTACGTGTGTGTGTTCAATGGAAAATGTAAGCAACTATTATTGTATCCCATCACCATACCCTGCAAACAAATTAAATTATGTACAAGCAAAATGCATGGAGGTAGATATGTGGTTTTCTTCACAGCATGGACTTAATCACTTAAAGCCAATGGAAATTCAGTAGCCATGATTATAAATTTCTAAGGACTAAAGACACAAGAACCTCCCCCCCAAATCTTACCTGTTATAAACATAGAAAGTATAGACACTACCTATACAAACAGAATAACATGAACACACACCCCCACACACACCTAAAGATATGATAATATTATTTATGAACGTAAGTTACTTAAAACACACTGTGATATAATTGTGTGCACAGAGGGAGTCAACAAAGTGCTTTTGAACCTGCCAATAAGAGTTCACTAAAGAGAATAATTCTACTTAGATCATTCTTCATAAACATGTACTGAAGTAGGAAACCTGAAAAACGAGTTAACCAAAAATCGTACAACTTTCTGTGGTGGATATTTATTTGTTAATTTTAAGAATCCATAATAGACACTATTTCTCTATTTGTTTTTGGTTTCTTGCTCTTTGGAGTCTGTCCTGGAACTAGCACTTGTAGACCAGGCTGGCCTTGAACTCACCTCCCAAGTTCTGGGATTAAAGACATGTACCACCACCACCCAGCTAGTAAACATTATCTCTATGTGCAGCTTACAGTCTATTATATAATCTACTATATGGATAGTTTATATTTTATGAATACTCAGAAGAGTTTCAAGAAACCTTGGGAAATCTTTGAATGTAATTCTGATAAACAGTTATGTCAACATATAATATAGACTGAACGTAAGCATATTTGATTTAAAGAGAAAGGCTAGCTTTCCTATTGCAAAATAAGTTTTAATTTAATAAAAAATAATAATAAAAGAAAGCCTATGTCCATTAGAAAGGAGTTAGCCAGAACGTGAAGTGGAGCAAAAAGAAAGTCTAAGATGCAAAGCTGTGTTCCTGGAGGAGATGCCGATTTTCTTCAACATTTGAATGTTCCTGTCTCAGGGCAAGGCCATTCCTCTTTTGAAGATATACTCCCTGGATAATATAATCTTGCCATCACATATTAAGCTTGTTCAGTGGTTCTTCTTTGTTTTTAACTATTTCTTTGTCATCTTTTTAAAATGTTTTTATTAGCATCATTAATTATATGTAATGATGGGTTTCATTATGGCTCATTTTTAGTGTACATAATATATTTTGACTACACTCATCTCCCTTTATCTTTGTTTGCCACCCTATTCCTTCCATGGAACCCCTTCCTCTTCTGAACAGTTCCCCTTCTATTTCTCTCTCTCTCTCTCTCTGTGTGTGTGTGCTCGCGTGCGCGTGCACATGCATGCATGAGTGTGTCCCCAAATGAATTTCCATAGGAATGCTTTAGAAAACATGGGAGCATGTGTGCAAGGTTACTTACAGGAATAGGAACATTTTCCAAGTCACTTCCCCCTCAGCCATTAAGTGTCTTGGCACATCTCTTACCAGGGATTTATTTGCTTTAGAATGGTACATTGTGTACATTTATACTTGGTCGACTGGCAAATATCCCATAATGAAGTTTTCCATATGGCACACTTATACTGGCTGCTCCTACTTCTCATTTTCAGATCCCTGATCATTTGAAATATTTCCTTTTTATATTATATTTCATATATATATATACACACACATTTACAAAGACAACATGTCTTGGATTGTCATGAATGATCCTAAGTCTGAAAAAATAAACAGCAAAGCCAAACAAACGAAAATGCAAGGACAATAATCATCCCAAAGAGTTGTTGGATGTTTCTGGAATGAACCTATGAATACTTGGTTGTAGAAAAATCAAATAAATCCAAACAGTTATCTCCATTTTGTTAGCCATTCTAGGGTCTTTTGCCTCCTCCCAATTTTATCCCAAGTAACAGAAATTTTAATGTCAGCCTTAGGACACTTGTTGCTATAGTTGAATGATATGTCCAAATGACAAGTAACAATTGATGATCTGGTAGTCTGGTGTATGCAGTATTCCTATACATAAAACAGAATTCTCCCTAATGTAATTGCAAATGCATTTAAAACAGGGATGAAATGAAAGGGAAGTGAGGATATACAAAACTGCAGTTGGTATTTCCCTACAGTGGTCAGTGAAATTTGCTCTGAGTAAATGCACTTACAGCTGGAAGGCTATGTGCATAGTTACCCGAGGATGTCACTCTGCAAGGTTGTATGCTTTTACATTTAGACTGTGACTCTAATCTCATGCTTCTGCTTAGCTTAAAATGTCTTTAAAGAAAGAAACAAACAAGGAGAGCTGTATATTATCCAAGAGAATTATTGATAGACTTTTAAGACAGTCAGGTATAATCAGTGAGATTTCTGTTTCTGTCTCTGCCCTTGCTCTAATGTCCCCGGAGATTTATGGCAGATCCATTAGTACTCGTCCTGTTTCTCAGACATCCCCCTGCTTTAAGCACCTTAGTCCCACTAACTATTCAGAAACTTCCGCAAAACGAATGGCAGCACAGCCCTCTGAGGTTGTAATTATGCTTTCGAGTTAAAAATGCTTTATTGAGTTGTGCATTTCACATTTCAGAGAATTGCTCTATACTACCGAAAAGTGTATGAAGCCTCACCTCACAATATTTACAAGATTCAGTAGGCATAGTTTTCCATCTGGACCATAGCATGTTTTCCTACACTTTAAGGCAGCACCAGAATCTATAGTTATCTCTCTCTCTCTCTCTCTCTCTCTCTCTCTCTCTCTCTCTCTCTCTCTCTCTCTGTATGTGCTTGTATACATTTGAATTCAAATATATGTGATCAAATATATATCAAATCATATATATATATATATGACAACATATATTGCCATAGATAACTATATTCTGGTGCTTCCTTAAAATGTAGAAATACGTGCTATGATACACAAACACACACATACATACATACATAAATGTATATATGTACATATATATCCCCTTCTTTGTTTTTGAAAAGAAAATACTTTAAACATTTCTCTTAGATTTTAATTTTCTGAATATTTGTGTAAAGGAGTGATTTTCCTTATGTTAAATTGACTGGAAGAATAGACAGAGTACGTGAAAATGGCAGTGGGTTGGTTCAGAATTTGAAGTTCAAGGAGAGCAGGGAACAAAATCACCTGCCTTCCTCTAGTGTTGTGTGCTTCTCGCAATGTCGCCTGGAGCTGGGAAGTGTGAAGATGGGCTGGGCTTCTGGATCACACATTTCAGATGACAGGTGCTGTGCTTGTTGGTATCGAACAGCCATTTTACACATTATTCTCTCTTCTCTGAGAGAAAGCCCATTAACGTTCAACTTCCTGGGAAGCTGTAGACAACTTATTTCTTCCATTACACCAGGAATGGGTCACACTGTAGTATTCTCTTAATATGTAATTAAGTGCAACTCCAATNTTTTTTTTTTTTAACAGCAGGAGCACCTTAAATTCTTTCTGTTTCCTCCCTCTTATTCACTGCTTCTTTTTACTCCCTCCGTGTTGTCTTTAATCATTATGAACCAAAGTTAATCTCCTGAAATCCTCTATGCCCAACAGGGGTAAATTTGCTACTGTTTGTTCCTTTGTACTCTTCCTCAGGCTATGGAATGTAGCTAATAAAACTGCAAACTTAATCTTGCATCATTCAAGTCAAATGATACATATTCTCACTCGAATCTTAAAGACTTACTCAGTGTTTCAACATCATCCAAATCAACCCTTTTCAATTTCCGAGTTCCTTTAGTACATGAAACGCAATATCAACTTGCATTTCATGTGGGAAATGAGTACAATAAGATACAAACCTTTGCCACTTAGTACTTTCTATTTTAAGACTACATCCACACCCCCATCCTCTCCTCCCATCTGGCCTCTTGCCTGAAGTGAGTTCTCCCATCTGTGCTAGGATTCCATCCTTCTCTGCTTCTTCAAGAATGCAGCTCATAAATAATTTCCTCATTCTTGATTTCTTTTCTATGCCTTTCTGTCTCAAAGTTTCTACCACTTTCCATTGAGATATAGTCTCTTTCATATAAAAATAAATAATTAAACAAAGTCTATAAGCTTAATTCCATGACTCTAGCCACTTAATAGACCATTTTTCTCTTCTGCTTTGCCTTCAGGCATTAAAGTTGTATAGGTTCACTCTATCTTCATCTCTCTCTTAAGCTCCCACTTTGCCCTCTTCTGCCAAGAGCTTCCTTGTTTTGTATTTTCAAAGGGACCGGTGGCATCCCTGTTTCTATTACCAAAAGATCCTTGCCATCCCCATTTGCTGAACCCAAAATACAGGTTTCTAATTTCCAAAATTTGCATAGTTCCCAGAAACTCTGAAAAAGTTGGGACAAAAGATACAGCATCATAACAAGGAAAATCAATATGAGTATGAGTATAAAGAAAATTTATGATATTTAGAGTACAGAAGAATGTATGGGACAGATACAGAAGTTACTATAGGAACAGCAACACAATACACCAGAGTTAAACATGGGGCCTCTCACAAAAGTTAGGACATGTTCCAAGTTCTGAGTGAACAAACACAAAAGTCAACATGGATCAATAAGTTAATTTATAAATATATCTGAAATGTAGCCTTGCCTGTTTGTACATCTCAATCTCGGTAAATAGAGATTATTACATTAATGCAATCCTGAGCACTCTTATCTAATACAGAGCCTGAAGTAAGAGAACACTACAACCATTTACTATTAGAGAAGTAAAGGAGGTGTTAGAACATAAAGATGCTTTTCACCAAGAGGTGGCAAACTATTTCAAATGAAAGTACCACACAACGAATACTTTAGACTTTATGGGGTGCATGCTTTCTGTTCCAATTCTCAGGTCAATTATTGAAGCATGAAAGCACTTTTAGACCATTCATAAAGAAATGGACATATTTTAAGGCACATGTGTAACATACTTGAAAACACAGCATAAACAAAGGAAAGAAATTAAAGGAAGTTAAGTACCTCCAGTAGTAAAAGGTACTCTCACTAACAATTTACTATTTCCTTGTTCAGAAAACTACAGGTTTCTGACTAATATTTTTATCTCTACATCCTACTGGAATACTGATTGTTAGCATACGCAAATATTTAAATATTTATGTAGAAATCACAGTTGGTGTTCTAATTTAAGGTGCTATTAACTAGGATAGATATAAGCAACTGGAAATAAAAAATTTCATTGACTTATAGGAGTTAACATAACACTTCTTTTATATCTATGAATATACAATGAAATGGAAGTCCACATTGTAAAATAATATGAACATGTAAATTAACATATAACACACATGCACATAGGCACACATACACACACACACGAAAAGCTGTCCTGGATAAAATAGAAATTATGGATAAAACAATGAATATTTAAATATTTTCCTAGTTGCATTTATGAAGATAGAGGTATAACTTGAGCCTTTTGGAAGGATTACTCATAAATTTTTAGATCATGAGTAGGAATGAAATTGGAAGAGTTTTCAAAGACAGAATGAGCATAACAAAGGGATACAAACTAAAAAAAAATCTGTAAAAAGTAAGAGATTTTGACAGAATTTGAACACACCAAAATAAAAGTTATATGAAAGCTTAAGCAGGAGGGAAATGGATGCTGAAAAAGCCCACAGTATGCAGAAAGGAGATTGAAGTGTAGAGTGTACAGGCACAGACCTGTTCTCCACACACTTTCTCTGAAAGAGCACTAGTTGTCAGGGACAGAAATAACTACCTAAAATGACTAAAACAATAAAATGGAAGGATATTGAGTTTAAAAGGGCTAAACTAGCAACTATTCAGAAAGATACGAAGCAGATATCTATGAACTGAGCTCAATGGTAGACTGGTACCTAGCATGTATGGGGTGCTGAGTCCAATCTCCTTAGTAGCCATAGAGTGACTATGTTAGATCAGGTTGATTCCATGGATCAGAACTCATTAAGTTGTTAAACTTCTTACTAGGAAACTGGATCTCAGAAAAATGTCTTATTCTATGAAAAGAATGCACTGAAGCTACTTCGACACTTTGATATCATATTGAACAAACATAGGAGTAAAATAGAAATAGATTTAGACATGACTCACTCAAAAATTGTATCAAAATTTTGCGAAACTTCACTAAAAACTTATAAAACATGTCATGACTGTCACACATTAGGTATAGCATCTTGGTAGCCTGCATAAGTTCAAGCCAAAACGCCCTCATGGTTGGAGTTGAGGAACTCCAGGCTCCACCCCTTACTAAGGAATTATTGACAGTTGATAGTTACTGAAAGGAGAGGATTTTTAAAGAATATTTAAAATGTTATGGCTCAAATGAATGAGCACAGATAATTTGCATAAGTGAGCAAATATAATTCTTACGGCTGCTTTATGAGTTATTTTAGTTTGATTCTCTGTTGTTCTGATAAAACATTCTGATGAGAGGAACTTGCAGAAGAAAGGGTTTATTTCCGTTGATATGTCTCTACCACAGTCCATCACAGTAACTCAAGGCTGGAATAGGAAACAGAAACCATGGAAACAGATGAAGAAACTGGAAACAGGAACTCTGTTTACTGACTTACTACTATACACTGTTTAAATGGGACATTTTGAAACATTTAAACAGGATTTGTATTTAAAGCATCTCTTCATCATATCTGCAAACCTCTGCAATTTGGAGGTGTGTGTGTGTGTGTGTGTGTGTGTGTGTGTGTGTGTGTGTGTGTCTAGGTCCCACATATGAGAGCAGAATGTGATATCTGTCATTTGAGTCTGGTTCAGTTCACTGAATATGACAACATCCAGTTCCATTCTTTCTTATTCAAATGTTATATATTCCATTCTGCTTCATGGATATATAAATCTCTATTCTATGCACACACATACATATATATCACATTTTCTTTATCCAACTATTGATGGACAATTACGATTATTCTGTAAGTTAACTATTATTTATAGTGCCACAGCAAACATATGTGTAAATATCTGTGATATGCTGCCTTAGATTCCTTTGGTTATATTATCCAGGAATGACATAGCTGGATCATAAATTACTTTTTTCCTTTTTTTCTATTAAAAATAGATTTCTTTTTCTTACATGACATACCCTGAATACTGTTTTCATTCCCTCTACCCTTGTCAGTGCCTTACCCCCTCCCTCTTATTCTGTATCTCATTAAAAAACAAAAAGGCCTCTAAGGAACAATAAAGATATTAAATAAATATAATAATATTAAATATTACAAAACAAAATTAACACATCCGTGTTGGACACACACACAAGCAGAAGGTAAAGGGCCCAAGGGAAAGCACAAGAATCAGAGAGACTGACTTATTCTCACATTCAGGAATTTAATAAAGACACTAAACTGGCAGCCATATGATATATGTAGAGGAGTTAGTGCAGACCTGCGCAGGCCCTGTACTAGCTGCCTCAGTCCCTATGAGTTCATAGGAACTTGGAATGCGTTCATTTAGAAGACCTTGTTTTCTAGCTTTCCTCAGACTCTTCTGGCTCTTACACCCCCTTTTCCTCCTTATTCATAGGGTTCCCTGAGCTCTGAGGGGAGGAATTTGATGGAAACATTCCATTGACAGCTGAATGTTCCAAGGTCTCTCACTCTCTGTATCATGTCTGACTCTGTATCAAGTCTCTATTTATTTCTATCTGCTACAGTAGGGTCTGATCACGAGTATCTATATTTCCATTTGCTACAGGTGGAAGTTTCTCTGATGATGGCTGAGCAAGGCACTGATCTATGAGAACAGAAGAGTGTCAGCAGAAGTCATTTCGTTGCTGGTTTTTTTGTTTGTTTGTTTTTATTTTTGTTTTATTGGGCCAGTAGCATTTAGTTTCTACCCTAATACCTTGGGCTATCTAGTCTCAGGTTCTTGGCCACACAAGCAATATAGTTTATAGGTTTCTTTTTGTGGAGTGGGCTTTAGGTCAAACCAGATCTTTGTTGCTTATTCCTACCTGGTTTGAGACACCATTGCACTAGCATGTCTTCAGACAGGACACCAATGTAGAATGAAGATTTTGAAGCTAGCTTACTTCTCTTTTGGTAGAATGCAGAGCACGTTCTTGGCCCAAAGGTGCTAAATTGTAGGGATAAAGGCTCTCATGTTTTTTGGTTGTGAACCTTGGGCTTTAATGACTGAGACTACTCTCCAACCCAAGGTAAAGGCCTGTTGTAAGCACCAGCTTGACTTCTGCATGTTCAATGAATTGTGAAGGTGTTATCTCCAGCAAAGTGACCTTGCCTTTATCTTGTAGAAAACAAATTACAGTCATGGTAACAGTCTAGGTTGTTTGGGGATTCCATGGGACCTCTTTGCTCAACAACTCTGCTAGAAGTAATCCAATTCCAGTATTGAAAATATCACTTGGTGACAAGAGAAGTATAGTTGGGGTTCTGTCTCCTCTATTAATTGGCAATTTCATTTAGATTGCCTTCATATATCTAAGTATTTTAGGAAACTACTATTGTATTAGATTTCCATACTACTCCTAAAATGGCCCTTATTTTGTCTGTTGCTTCCCATATTCCCTCCCTAATCATAACTCCCCTCCCTTTCCCCTCTTGATCCTCCTGTTCCAGTGCACTCCAACCAGTCATAACTATATATTCTCCTTGTATTCCCTAATTAGATCTACCTGTACCCATATTCCCTTAGTGTCTACCTAACCTTTGTGGTTATATGCCTTGAGGCTTGGTGATCATTGAATTAGTACCTAATATCTATGTATAAGCAAATACATACCACTTTTTCTTTCTAGTTACATTCATTTACCTGTGTATTTCATTATTTTTAATGGCTAATACTCCACTGTGTACTGTACCATGTTTTATTAATTAATTGATCAACTGATAGACATCTAGATTTTTAGTTTCAGACTATTAGGAATAGAGCAGCAGTGAACCTGGTTGAACAAGTGTTTCTATGGTACAATCAAGCATCCTTTGGGCATATACCCAAGAGTGGTAGAGCTGGATCTTGAGATAGAGTGATTGCTACCTTCTTGAGGAACCAGTGCGCTGATTTCCATGGTGGGTGAACAATTTTGCACTCTCACCAACAAAGCAGAAATGTTTGTTCCCCTTACTCCATATCCTCACAGGCATGAGCTGTCACTTGTGTTGTTGGTCGTAATCATTTTATATGTGTAAGATGAAATCTCAAAGTAGTTTTGACTTTCATTTCTTTGATGATTAATAAAGCTGAACATTTCTTTAAGTGTTTCTTAATCATTTAGGTTTTCTCTTTTGATAATTCTATGTTTAGTATGTACTAATTTTTCAACTGGATTATTTGTTTGAGATAGTTTTTTTAAACTCTTTATATATTTTGGAAATTAGCCAACTATTAGATGTGTGACTGATAAAAATATTTTCCCTTTCTCGAGGCTGTTACTTTGTCCAAGAGTTTGTTGTCTTTTGCCACACAGAAGCTTTTCAGTGTCATGCCAATTTATTAATTGTTGAACTTGGTGTCTGTGTTAACAGTGTTCTGTTAAAATTTCTTTTTCTTTTCTCATGAGGTCAGGGCTATTCCCCACTTTCTCTTCCATTTGATACAGTGTGCCTAGTTTTATGTTGAAGTCTTTGATTCATTTGTAGTTGAGTTTTGTTCAGAGTAATAAGTATAGATCTATTATTTGACACACAGACATCTGGTTTGACCAGTACCATTTGTTGAAGATACTGGCTTTTTTTTCTTGTGTGTATTTCTAGGTTCCCTATTTAAAAAAAATAGGTATTCATACTGTTTGTTTGTGATTTATATCTGGGTCTTTAGTTCAAGTCCATTGATTTACATGTGTAGTCAGAAATTTGTCTCACCCAGTCCTGTGGCTGTTTACCCCAAATAAATACA
Source organism: Dicrostonyx torquatus (assembly GCA_028555095.1). Lineage (NCBI taxonomy): Eukaryota > Metazoa > Chordata > Mammalia > Rodentia > Cricetidae > Dicrostonyx > Dicrostonyx torquatus. The sequence goes on from JAQHUG010000218.1 coordinate 446,381, forward strand.
CGGAGGCTAATATTAGTTGTAAACTATTTGGCCTATTGCTAAGGATTATTTCTAACTAGTTCTTACAACTTAAATGAACCCATAATTATTATCTATATTTAGCCATATGGCTTGGTCCCTTTTCTCAGTAAGGCATTCTCATCTTGTTTCCTCTACACCTGGTTTGTGACTGCATCTCTCTCTCTCTCTGTGTCTTTTCTCTTCCCAGAATTCTCCTAGTCTGGCCACCCTACCTATACCTCCTGCCTGGCTACTGGTCAGTCAGTGTTTTGTTAAACCATTATTAATGACAAACTTTACAGTGTACCAGAGCATTATCCCACAGCAGACATGCCTGGTTTTTATGTCAATATCATGCTGTTTTTATTACTATAGCTCTATAGTAACATGTGATATTTGGGATAGTGATACCTTCAGTAATTCTTTTACTATTTTGTTTTGCTTTTTGAGGCTGGTATAAATTTCAATATACCCCTGCTCCCAGGAATTTTCAGGTGTTCACAACTGTACCACAAGCTGGTACTGCAGCTGCTCTTCTTTTGTGGAGGTTGGTGACCTAAAGATTGAATCCAGAGCTATATATGTTGGGGCACATGCTCTGCCACTGACCTATGCCCCCAGTCCTAGTAGTTCTTTTATCATTCAGTATTGTTTTAGCTTTCCTAGGTTTTCTATGTTTCTGTAGGAATCCAAAAATTCTTGTTTCAAAATTATATGAACATTTGTGTCAGAATTTTGATGGAGATTGCATTAAATCTGTAGCTTGATTTTGGGAGAATGTCCATATTTTCTACACTAATTCTACGAGTGCTAGTAATTTTTTCCATCTTCTGATACCTTTTTCAGTTTCTTTCTTCAGGACTTTAAATTTTTTTATCATACAAGTCTTTCACTTGCTTGGTTAGAGTTACTTCAAGATATTTAATTTTTTTTGAGGTTACTGTGAAAGGTCTTTTTTACATGGCTTCTTTTTCAGTCCATTTGTCATTTGTATATATGGACCCTAGTGATATTTGCGAATTAATTTTGAATCCAACTGCTTTGCTAAGATGTTTATCAGCTGTAGTAATTTCCTGGTAGTTACTACATGGAAACATGTACTTTCAAATCATTTCAAATAAAGATACATTGACTTCTTCCTATTCAATTTGTGTTCTTTAGCATTTTTATTGCTCTTTCCATATGTGCTATGTGGAATAAGCATGGGGAAAGCAGACAACCTTGTCTTGTTCCTGATTTGAGTGGAATTTCTTTAGATTCTACTCTTTTCAGCTGCTGGCCATAGACTTGCTGTAAATAGCATTTACTATAAGTATTGATTTTAAATTAATATATGTAGGTTTCTTTGAAATTGTAAAAGTTAGCATTTCATAATCTTTAAAGTATTATATTTAAAATTATTTTATGTAGTTTATCAATATGATTCAAGGCAATATGTATGCTTAATAATGTTACATTGACTATTAAATCCCTTATTGAGTATGCTTGTCTTTCCCTGAAATATATAGCACAGTGGCATTACCCTGCACTTACAGATTTCAGTAAACTCTACTAAGGTAATGTCCTGGAATTTCTATTTATTGCTCTCCTGTGAAAACTTTATGGCAGGCTTTTGATATTTATCTGTTTTTCATTAAATATTTTAGTGAATGTTTTGTTAGTCTACATTTTTGCAATTGATTAATGTATTGATGTTAAATTTTAATGTGTTTTATTATCTCTAATAGATTTTAAGGGACAAATCATAACAGTAAAATGTATTAATATGCACAAATACATTCACTTTCATTAATGATCTACTTTTTCTTCTAAATATTGCAACATATAAAAAAGATACCTCATAATTCTTCTAGAGCTAAGATTACAGCTTTTGCTTAGCATGGTCAGGATCATTCATTCTCCTGAACCTCACAAAAATTATCCATAACAAATAAAATTCAAACTAGGGCATTAAAATTTAAAGTCTCTTATTGTTTATTTTCTAGTCACATATGACTCTTAACATGTGACTAGTCCACATGATCTGTTATATCAGACATAAACAATCTAGGAAATTTTACTGTCTGAACAGGAAACAAATTCTACTTTTCTTGAAGGTAGAAAGGACCCACTGTAACTTCTGCTCTATTGTGGACATGGGTTTTGAGCTTAACAAACATTGACATGGCTGACTTACCTACACTAATCTCTCATCTGAAAATTTTGCTACCAAAATTTAGCTGTGAAACATGATCATATCTAAAATACTCTCATATTCTGTCTTGCTAATATTTTATTTAATTTATAAACTTAGACCTCTGTGCTATATGTTCAAGAACACTTGTGTACTTGAAAATGTTATATCTCTATGATATTGTAGCATACTATATTAAAGTAGCAAAAATGTACTATCCTATGCGGAAATGAATGATCTAAAATGTGGACTGTATTTGTTTTTAAAGCCACTTACAAAAGATGTTTCAGTACTTTTTCCTAATGTATGTCTACTATTCATACAATTTTAAATATATGTAAAAATTTATGATATATTTATTTTATGACTTTTAGCCTAAGTATTTTATTTACCCCCATACATGTGTTAACTATACAAGTATGTATTTTAGACAAACTTTGTGCACATATTTTGCAACTCTTGATTATTCTTTCTTTATTTACTGTATCAGGTGATACAGTAATGGAAACCATAGGCTAATGTGAAATTTCAATTATGTGTATTCTCTTGCCATTTGATGGTTAATTATGCAATTAAATGGAAAATAATTACAATGAGAGTTTTGGGCCAGTGGCCCATTTTTAAAATAAAGGTTCATGTTTTACTTTAATTGGATATCATAGCATTGGTACACTGAAGTTGAGTATATACCATTGTTAACTTGGAAGAAACATATTTAAAATGTTTTTATCTGGTAGTGGGCTACTTTCTACAGTGATATTTTCCCTAACATTAACAATGAATGACAAGTATGGAGTGATTTTGCAATAAGAAAGTGTGTTTCCTATAAGAGACCAGTTTTAGAGAACAAATAGGTGGGTTAGCATAGGCTGACTTTGTTATATTACATGGTACATGAGTAATTGTGCACACAAGCAGCAAAGAAATAGTGCTGTTTTTGTTGCTAGTATTTGACTGTGGACCTGGCATTTTAAGTTTTTTCCATCTATACTCCCACTTAGATCAGAAAGCCTTTGGTAAAAGGACAAAGTCTCTCATTGAGACTTAAGACCTCTTTTATACCTGGGGACTTGGTGATTTACCTAGGTTTTGATTAGTTTGCTCATACACAGAATCTTCCCTGTTCAAGCTCAGTTTTGTTTGTTCATAAGAATTCTTCTGTGTCTGTGACGGTTAAATAAGTCACCCCATGTCTGAAGAGAGATGGCATAGCCATCCTTGAAGGCAGGGCATCTCAAGCACATTTAAATATATATTAAGTTTCTGTAAATTCTTTGATCATTCTAGGACTTACCTTCTATTTGAACACATTATAATTTAATTAGTCTCTCTCTCTCTCTCTCTCTCTCTCTCTCTCTCTCTCTCTCCCTCTTCCTCTCTCCCAATATAGTTAAAAAGAGAGAATACTTGCCTATTACTTGTCTATCTTTTCTATTACATAGAACTTTCATTTTCATTTAGATAGAAATAGGTTTATGACAGACACATCCAATACAATTCCATGTTTCTTTCTGAGATGGCCATTGATTAACTTCTGGCCAATCATATATAAGCACAAAATGTTGGAAAATTTCCCATGAAATTTATTTTTACAATGTAATTGACTCTCATTGGTAAATAGTTCTGTTTTAATTTTAACCTGCCTATTTGTAACTAAGAAACAAGAATCATAGCATCCACTCCATGCCAAAGAATAACTAACGTTTGCTAAAATTGAAAGGGCAGAAGAATAAAAGAGGCAAGAAGCCCCAAACACTAGAGAAGTGGCAGGCCGTCTTTAACCTGTCTCTTAAAATCACTACTGCAGTGAGAGAGAAAGAAAACTTTCTTAAGATCCTACTATTATATTTTTAGCAATAAAAATTTCAAATATAATAAAAATAACATCTGTAAAAAAAGAAGATTTCAAAATTTGGGATAATTTTGGTGATTCAGCAAGGACACGAATGTGTTATTTCTAAGTAAAGATACATAAATATCTTACAGTATTTACTTAGGTGGACTTTGTCCTATCTCACAAATAACGACTTTGCCTTCTCACATGCAAATGTAATTTTAAGTGAATATATTTTCAGTTCAAAGTACAAAAATGTTTCACAAGGGGGAATATAGAACTTTGGAATCAAATGACCCACAGCTTGGGGCTTGATAATTATTGCATTCCTTACCTCTCAATTTATAATATGTAAAATAGAGTGAGTAGCAATTCTTTTCTTGAAATTTTGTGAAGAGAAAGTTGGCCCCATGAATAACATAGCAGCACAACATGAGTGAGAAGTAAACGTGGTGTGTTTAAAAATCAATTGTTGACCATCGAGCTATCTAACAATTTAGATTTTACTCTCTAGCATAATGAAATGGTTTCATGAAAAAAAAATTACCAACAGTCAAATCCTTTGACAGATTCTTTGAATAAGTAATCTCTTCATGCATGTAGGAGAGGGTAGAGGGAATACGCTGCCACAGGCTACTGTTAGGTATAGTCAAGACAACTTCTGACAGTTGGTTTTCTCTTTCTACCTTGGGATTTGGGACTAGAACACAGGGCACCAGATTCGTGCAGCAAACACCTCTTTTTGCTGAGCCATCTTATCAGCTGGCAAGCTATTTTAAAATGCAAGCCTTTGGGTTCTCATCAGTTCTGACTAGTATCCTCAGCACATGCTTTTCTTTTCCAATTGTATCAGGAAGTATTTACCGAGCACATTGCCAATGTCAAACCTGTCAATCCAAATGTCACTTGGGAAGATCTGTTTACCCCTTCCCATATAAAACTTTCCTTAATTTGATTTTGTTCTTCTCGGGTTTAATGAAAACAAACAAAACACAAAAGCTTCTGTCAAAGAAACAAAAAAGTTTCTGTAGAAGGAAGAGTATTCCTATACACCAGGAAAATGTGCATGATTTCTTGGAGAAACTTGCAAAGTCACACTACACACCCTTTCAGGTAAGAAATTATCTCCTGAGAATGCAGGAGATTGTTAGAGGCTAACGGGAAAATATTGTCACAGGCTAGTATTAGTAATATTAGGTATACACAGTCACACACACACACAGACTCTCTCTCTCTCTCTCTCTCTCTCTCTCTCTCACACACACACACACACACACACACACACACACACACACACACACACACACACACTTAGACAGGGTAGAACTGTTCCAGACTGACCTGGAACTCACTGTGTAGCAAAGCACAGCCTTCAGCACTTGAACCCCCACTCTCACTTTCTGAGTGCTAGGATTACAGTCCCATGCTACCAGGTTCTCGTTATGAGGGCCTTCTGTGGATCAAGCAAGCACTCTACCAGCTACGTTGTGTCTTCACCCCTGTTTGTTAATGAGTAATCAAAGTAACTTCATTGATATTTATTTATTTAAAAAAAATCTTTTTCATTTTACTTACCAGCCCAGTTTTATCTCCCTCCCCTTCTCCCATCCCCTCATCGCCTACATCCCACCCCTCATCCACTGCTCAGGCAGGATAAGGTCACCCTTGTGGAGTCAACAAAGTCTAGTATGCCAGGTTCAGGCAGGAAGAAACCCTTCCTCCATGCATCAAGACTGAGCAAGATATTCATTACATCATGCACCCAGGATAAGTCCTGTTCATGCACGGAGGATATGCCTAGTTCTTACACCCATGATAAGTCCTGGTCCCACTGCCAGGTGCCCCCCCTCCGCCAAGAGATCAAGGTCATAACTGTCACCCACATTCATAGGACTTAGTTTGTTCCTATGCAGGTCCTCAGCTGTCAGTCCAGAGTCCATGAGCTCCCACTAGCTCAGGTCAGCTATCTCTATGGTGCTCTGAAGGCCTTGTTCCTACATACCAAGGACACGTTCCTTATTTATATTTATTGATTTAGAAACAATAGCTTAGTGTTTGTGTGTATTTATCTTACAGTTAAGAAAATGGAAATTGCTATTCCCTCTGCTATTCATTTGCTAATTAAAAAATATTGCAGAGTGCATTAACTGGCTTTTTGGAGCCCATTCCCCATAATGGGATACCTTGCTGAGCCTTGATACATGGGGAGAGGCTCAACTTGGTATACCAGACTTTACTGACTCCCCAAGGGAGGCCTTATCTCTTCTGAGGAGTGGATGGAGGAAGAATGGGGGGGGAGACTGGAGGGCAGGAGAAGGGGAGTGAGGGGGAACTGAAGCTAGTATGTAAAAGAAAACAAATAAAAACATTGCTTACGTTTACATCATTCACCACAATATAAAAAATTTACTATTTGTATTGATAATATCAGTGACATAAGACCTGTTTGACTTTCACATTTCAAGATCTACTCTGAAATTTTAGTACTCTCGTTGTTATTACCTGCAATAGTGTTTTCTCTTGTTGCAATAAGACTTCCAATCCTATTATTCTCTCTGCCATCTCCTAATGTAATGTTTCACATAAGTTCTAACTTTAAAAAAATGTAACACAGTATAATTTCCTCATGAGCTATGTGAATTCAATCTTAATTCTGGTAGCATCATTGGAAATAAACCCACTTTGGAAGATGCTTAACACTTATTGCTTTATAACTAGCAATAAAATCATGATAAGGAAAGTGCAACATACAATGTGTCTCTGATAAATATCATACCTTCAGAACACCGAACACTATACCAATTTACTTGCGAGTAAGTAGACTTAATTACCAGCAAAAAGAAAATGTGTGTTAACTTGTATGAATATAAGTCATTTTAGGCAACTCTGAATTTTATTTCATAAAAATGTAGATAAGATTCAGGGATTTTAATATATCACCTAAAGTGCTATATTTTATGCAAAGGAAACATAAGTGTGTGATCTTTCACATTAAATTTCAGATTAAAACATTTTATGCTTATCATATGAGACTTGCCACATGAAATAGTAAAAGGTGACCATCAAGCACAGTGATTTAGTGAAGATTTGAGAAAAAAAAATATCTATTCTAGTGCTGGGAAAGAATTTATATGTATCTTTTTGTGGTGGTTAATCTTTCAGTAATGAGATTATTACCTTTTTAATAGTTTTTTCTAACATTTACATTTTAGAAATAAACTTTGGCACTACACCTCCACTTCCATTACAAGGGCAAATGATACATAACTAACACACTTTAACACACGATGAGGGGCTAGCTCAGTGGCTAAAGAGTGTGCACTATTGTCCAAGAGGACCTGAATTCAGTTCCCATCAGGTAACCCACAAAGACCTGTAACTCTAATTCTAGGTGGATTTCTCTTTCTGCTCTAGTCTCTACAATTCGGCACTAATATGCAAATACCACTGCCCCCAGCCCTGTTGAAAATGAATATGGATACATGTACACACACACAAGCATGCACAAAGTTAAAATAAGACATTTTTTTTTAAAAAAAAGTGGATTGTGAAGAGTTAGAGAAGCATTACGGGTGTTATGAAATGTATACATGTATTGAAATGTCACAAGATACCCCATAAATGTATATAAATTTATAAGTCAATTGAAAAATGAAAATGTGGTATTATGAAGAAGATGTCATCAATGTTTATGTTTCTAAATTTGCTCTGTATGGCTGTTCTAAAATAGACTCAGAATAGCAGATAAATTAGATTTTCTTCCTATTGGAAGCCTTAAATTCACACTGTCTTTTCCAAGTCATTCTTTGATATGTACAGGGATGGCAAACACCAGGTTACATCTACACTCTAATCTTTACATAAATAGTGTCCTATTTGTATGAAACCTACAGGCCTCATCTAGCATTGCTTAAATAAATTCTATGTTACTCTAACTACAAATGCAAATGTGTCCTATGAAAATAGAATCATTTATAGAATAATGAAATGAAAAAAGATATATGTATCCTTGATATAGATTCATGTTTAATTATTTTGGATCCACAGTAGAACTTGCAGAAGCAGAATACAGAAGTGCGAATATATATCACCTTTATATATCACTGCCCATTCTCACCACGAAAGGTTGTTTACTGGATGTGAGAAATGATTGTATCAATGGATCTGTTCAATGGTTGCATTATTTACTGTCCTTTAATAAGCATTCTGTTCCTAACTTCTGTACCATTCTTAGGTTCTCTGGACCAAGTGAGAGGTATTTGGGACAGAAATGGTATCATGCCCCTTTGAGAAGGCAGAACTTTGGAACTTCAGTGTGAATTCTATGAGTGAATGCTGAGTTTACAGCTATCCTCATATGACAGAGAGATTCTCAGGATGATGACTAGAGAGAAAAGTTTACATATGTTTTCTGCAAAGTTGTTTCCTGGTGTTTGTGGAAAGCAGTTAAATTAGCTCTTCCTTTGAGACTGAACATATAATTATGCCAATAACTGCTACAATTAATAACGTCGGTAACAAAAGAAACAACAGAAATGAGGTCGAGAAAGGGACACAGCAGGAGTTAGGAGCAGGATTTGATAACAGGTGATTGAAAAATGATCAAAGGATACTATATACATATGTGAAATGTCAAGTTAAAATCTATTATTTAACACAATTAATAAATGGCAATACGCATTTTTAAAATTATAAAAAAATCATTTAAAGTAAAAATAAGCAGGCCAACAGGTATCTTGAAGCATTGCAAAGGGAGGTAAACCAGTATTGAATAAATGTTTGGGTTTCTTGTTTAGAACAAATATATGTTATTTAAGGAATTGTTTGTTGGCTTTTACTTTCTTTAAAACAAGAACATATTAACCTTTAAGAAAAACAAGAAATAGCATACCCTTGCAAAGATTATGACATCCTGGTCTTGGGGCTACTGACCGAGGTTATCAAACCAGGCATGATTCAGGTTGTGGAACCGGGAGGGGAGCAGAGAGGAAAATATGAATTCTCTCTTGTTAAGCAGACTTCAAATCTGATAGGAAGAGGTTTGTTTCCCTCTTAACAGTCATTCTACTATTTCACTTGGGGGCCTATATTGCCTGGGGATCAGTATTGTAGTGTTCAGGATCTAGGGATGGGTATGTAAACTATTGTATTTTTCTCTCTCAGTGGCACACATTGCATATTCCTGCGTTATGAAAGTGCCTAAAAGCAGCAAGTGGGTGAGAAGGCTGTCAGTCAAATCAAGATTGATTTGTTCTAAATCTCAAAATGTGTGGTGATTTCAGCTATAAGACCTTAAAACTGAGTTATGATGAGCATCCAAGAGCTAAGCCAATGTCCTATGTTATTTGAATGCCTCTGGGGACATTTCTGACCAATTACTCATAGGAAGGTATACCATGACTGTCATGGATGAAACTACAAAGTATTATGCTGACAGAGTTAAGTAACCCGGGTCCAGAAAGAAATAGATCACACGTTCGGATCTTAGCTTCAAGTCTTTTGTTTGTTGCATTCCACTTCATTTGTGATGTGAAGGTCAGGAAGTTAGAACAAAGCCATGGACAGAAATCACATTAAAGAGTGGATATCAGAATATAGGGAAAATAAAGCAGAACAGGTCATGAAGGGGAAAGAAATACTTATCAGGGAGAAGAGCGGAGAGGTCGGAGGGATGAGAGGCCACAGTATTGATATATGCATGTCAAATGTGGCACTATATAGCTAATAGTACTATTATACATCTAACCATTAATATTCTATATTTATTTACAGAAACTTGAATGTGAAATGCATGAGAACTTAATTTCACAAATTTTAATTTAGTTAAAAGTAACCATTTATCAGATGGACTTTACAATGTGAATTCTGGACACAAAATTATAATATATAAATAAAAGTGAAATTCAATGTAGATTTGAATTATATATATTTATATCTTAAAGATATATTTATATCTTAAAATAGTTGACTGCTTTTATAGAAAAAGTAGTGCATATTCATTTAGGATTGTGTTAAAACAATTTAAAATCCTGTCTTTCAAAATTGATCTGATTATCCCCTTACTGCATTATATATCTACACCCTCAACATATGTGCACAAATGAAGAGGAAAAACTAGATAGCTATTCAGAAAAAGTGAATTTTAAAAATGATAATGTAAACTTCTACATAAAATAGAAATATTTACTTGTTAATAGCCAAAGTAACTAACTGACACAAAGCTGAAATCATTATTGAACTGGAAATAATGCTTTTTTTAATCAAAAATATGTAAAGTTAATATATATTTGATTCTTTGAACTTCACAAAATATCTACTCACTTTTTGGCAAGAAAAAGAAGCAACTGGAGCCCTAAAATATTTAAACATTCTTGAATTGCATTTCTAAATAAATTAAATTCTCACTCTTTTGTATTTTGACCACCACTGTTTTTCTATTTGTGACTTTGATTAATTGCTCTTGGCTGGCTGCTGTTGAATGTTGGTCTGATGTACACATCTAATGGCATGCTTCTTTCTCTGCTAATTGCCTGGTTCTTGAATAATTCCCAAAGCCTCTGTTTACTGTGGATCTCTTGGCTGAGCAAACAATTGTTCGCTTACACTTTCATGCTGGAACTCTGTATCCATTCCTCAGTTATACTCTAATATTAATGATGTGCAGCTTGAAGTGATTTCCACACACCATCCATCAGCATTTCCCTTTAGCCCAAGGCTAGCAGATACTCAGCATGCTCAGCTTGGAGAAAAGAAAACTCAGGAGATATATAATATCTTTGCAAGTAAGTGATAGTCAAGAAAAAGTAGATCTTTCTAAGTGTCTAATTGGGCCAAAAAACTCACCTTTTCTGTATTTTCATTGCATTCTATACTTCCTTTTATCACAATTTTCGTGAAGCTACTTTATTATAGTCATCAGTGTACAAGTCTTGGCATGAATCTGTTAAATATAGACATCTTATAAACACTAAAAAGTGTTCTTTTAATTAGGACTTACCAGTTTTTATCATTTATTGATTTGTAGCGACTGCCAGAAATACTATGAGTGATTCTCAATTTTATTGGATCAGCAAGAAACGGTAGAAATTATTAGTAATGTCTACTTTGAGTATGGAATTTTACGAAGGTAAAACGTACTGTTTAGCCCAAGTTAGAAGCTCATTATTAGCAGCAGACAGCAGAATTAGTACTATTGTAAAACTATCTTACATTGGTAGATTTGACTCAATTTGAGGAAAAGCAGCTAAGGATTAGATAGGTTTAAAAATTGAGTTTAATATGAAATTCCTTTGGGTAAGATGAGTTTACTTATTCATGATAATTCTTTACCACATAGCCATTTAGTCATATGATTGAGAAATATTAAATATTATATAACTTTCCAAATAGATGAGTTTAACTTGTAGGAAGCAGTTTACCAACATGACTGAACTACTATTAATAAATTAATTTTAAAGCAGGGGAGAGTTAGCAATATATGAAAATCTTTCTTTATTTATTCATCTTAGTGAAGTTAAGCACATTTGTATGGTTTCAATAGAGAAAAGATTTAACTGGCAGCAACTGATTTTCAATTATACACTTGAAGATGTTGCAACTTTGCAATCATTGAATCATCCATAAACTCATAATTAGTCCTATCACCTACAAGACTGTTGAAGGTATTAACTTTCATACTGTCCCACTTTCTTTACCCTGCACATCAACTGTCTCTAATTAAATTCTCAGCATGGGTTCCATGTCCTTTTTCTTCATCCCCTCCCTTGTCTGTGGCAATGCCTCCTTTCTGCTCCCTCTGCTTTTTTTCTCACTCCACATCCATATTATCCCCTTTCAAGCAGCCAAGTCATCCTTTTATAGTATCTATAATAGCCTATCACTCCTGCTTCATATGTTTACAGTATCTATAATAGCCTATCACTTTCCTTCTTCATATGTTTACAATATTTATAATAGCCTATCACTCCTGCTTCATATGTTTACAATATTTATAATAGCCTATCACTTTCCTGCTTCATATGCTTTTATAGATTCTTATGACGGTTATATAAAATCCAAGTTTCATACCTTCTTCTACAGAATCTAAATTCCTCAGACCTGGATATCTTTTTTGGCTTTCAATTTTTTCCTTTATTTACATACTTACCTATCCTGATTATCATCTTTCAAGATAATGTCACACTTTTATAAGTGAAAACATACGGTAATACTAAAGATAATCTGAAAAGATTAAGAAGTTCCTTTATTATACAGTTTGGAAATATGGCTAAAAATTCCTGACAAACACGTTATTACAGGGATATTCCAAAGATTCCTTTTTGTTTTCATTATTTATTTATTTTATTGGTGAGTGTGTATGTGTGTGGGGAATGTGGGGGGAAGGGTAGGAGTGTTTGCACATGACTGAAGATACACACCTTGTCCAGAAGAGGGCATCAGATACCCTGACACTTGAGGTACCAAAGGTTGTGAACCAAACATGGGGACCAGACCATTCCACACATTCTTAAGGGAATCTACAAAATATCTACTTTTGTCTGAGCTACTGGAAAGATTGAATACCATCGATTAACAGAAGAGACTGAGTATACAATAGATTTAAAGGAATTCAATTTGAGAAATTCTTGACTTGAGGATTTGAGTTATCTAAGGATTAGATTTATGGGCCTGTAGTTAAAAAAGAAATATATTTGTGTAGAATTTTTTTATTGTTAGAATATCCTTAGCATCACAGTCACACAGATTCCTTCATTTGCCAGCAGTAGATATTTACAAAATGAGAGGCCTAGAAATCATCTGCAGAGCATTAGGATAAAAGAGAGTGCCTGGGCTGAGAGATGGTACATGCACTGAAGTCCTAGAAGGAGTGACTGGTGAGGAAACCACTACTTAATATACCCAGTGAAGGATGCTTGAAGAAAGGGGTCAGGAGAAATGGGTCAGTGGGTATAAAGGTTATGTATAAGGTTGAGTAATTGAGTTATAACTCCCAAGAACACAAACACATTTCAAGAACTTGGCATGATTGCAGTAAGTGGCGCAAGCAGGCTGTGTCCTGCTGCCCAGCTCCTGGAGTGGGTGGGCTGTTTACCCAGCACGGGCTGCTTTCTCAGCACCCGGCTATCTTAACTCGAAATAATTACACAAAACTGTCTTCATTTAAACTCTGCCTGGCCCATCAGTTTTAGCCTCTTGTTGGCTAACTCTTAAATCTTGATTCGGTCCATTTCTAATAGTCTGTAAGTCACCACGAGGTAGTGGTCTTACTGGGAAAGATTTAGCATGTCTGACTCTCTCAACTCCATGGCGGCTCTCTCTCTCACTCTGTCCCCTTCCCAGCATTCTGTTCTGTCCTCCCTGCCTATCTAAGATTTTTGCCCTATCAAAAGGCCAAGTCAGTTTCTTTATTCTACCAATGAAAGCAATACAAATGAAGAAGCACCTCCTACACCACATGATATCACATATCTGAAATCTCAGAATACAGAGACAGGAGCATCCTCAGAACATTGTGGGTCAGCTTCTGTGACATACATTGTGATTGATTACAAAGATACCCTGCCACAAATAAAAGATGAGGAAAGATAACTGAAATTGTACTTCAGTCTCTCCTCGTGCTTCATGGCAAGTGTACATGCACACTATCACAGAGGAGCAAGCACACATGTATACACCTATATGCATATATGCACAAACACACACATACAGGTTCAGGCATATTGTACATATACAAAGAAAGTAATAGGGGACTAGCATTCAAATTTTGTTAATTAAAGCAAAGAAACTGTGAACTTGGAGTGAGCTACCGAATATGATAACAAGGAGGGCCTACTAGTCTTTGTAAGAATTGCAGTGATATCTCATTTGAATTTTAATAAATAAAGCTTGCCTGAAGATCAGAGAGTAAAACAACAGCCATACTGGTCAGTCATACAGGCCATGAAGTGGTGGCACACACCTTTAATACCAGTAGCGACACTCTTTAGCCACAGAAGCCAGGCCGTAGTGGTGCATGCCTTTGATCCCAGCACAAGAGAAGAATATACGATGTGAGGAGACAGGGTTCAGGCTCAGTCTCATTCTGAGGATTCGTGGAGGCAGGATTTCCATTTAGTCTGAGGTAAAGACAAGAGCCAGTGGCTGGCTGCTTTGTTTTTCTGATCTTTAGGTTGAACCCCAATATCTGTCTCTGTGTTTATTATTTGTGTGACAGGGAACATTTCATGGAATTATGGAGGTGGTTTTAAGAGAAATAGAACTGGAGTTAGAGACATCAAACTTATACATTTCTATTAAGAAACTGTGTGTGTAACAAACTGATATGGTTGTAGCTGAAGCTCACAATGAGTTCAAGTCAACTGTTGATTGCTTGCCTTTGTTTGCAATGGAAGAAACTGAACCACAATTTTATTGTTTTTGTGGGAACAGATGTGCAGGTGAAACTCAAAATATCAGTGATATAAAATTAGACAGGATGAACAAGGTCCCTGGCTTCGTGAGGAATAATACGGTTTCCTGAGACAATATGTAGATTAGTCTTAGACAACACAGACAGCTTCTTTACAGGAAGGCAGACATGTGGATGTAGCTACTCACAGGTAGACACATAGGGCTGTGGAAGGCCACGGAAGCTCTTTCTGATTTTTTTAATAGAGAAACAAAAAGGGAAGTAATTAGTTGACAGAAAATATCAAGTTTTCCTCTGAAAAATAAGGCAATTTCAAAGTAAACGGAAGGAGAAAAGAGGGAAACTGTTTTGCAAATTACATACAACATTTTTCAAATGAGTAAGAATCTGGACTTAAGTGACACATACAAATTTAAGTTCTTTAGTATTATTTCATTATTTCATTTCATTCATAAAAGTATAGAAACAAAGTATTTTTAATTTTGAAACAAATATAAGAGTTGCACTGATCAGCTGTTACTGCAAAACGCCCAAACACCATGGTCTATAAAAAGCTCTTAAAGTAAGAATGTTTCTCATTCTTGAAATTATGGGACCCAGCACAAATTCTGGCCCCTATTCTTAAACATCTTCTTTTAATCCTTCAAATAATATAAAGAGAATTCCCTTCTTCCTGCAATGAAAGTTTTGATGTTGCTTTGTCTCTTTGTATGACAGGTGTTTGGTTCAGACAGACATATAATTTACTCCTTACAGTGCCTTCATAGATGTCTTTCCAAGTTTTTTAGAAGCTGAAAATAACTAGTATTAATCACTTTGATTTCTAGATCAATAAACCACTAATTACTGTAACTAATAACTTGTACTTCAACATGAAAAGTAACATTCTGTAGTGATTTTTTTGTGATCTAACAAATAAAGCTTGCCTGAAGATCAGAGTACAGAGTAAGCCATAGTGTACAGGATGTGGTGGCACACATTCAGCACTCAGGAGGCAGAAGCAGATTGATTTCTGTGAGTTCAAGGTCATCCTGGGCCACATGAGATTAATGTGGGATTAATCCAATCTAAAAGAGAAACAGGGCCAGGCTGTGGTGGCTCACACTTTAAATCCCAGTATTTGGGAATCACACGCCTTTAATCCCAGCACTAGGAAGGTGGAGACAAGGAGGGATTTGGCTGGGAGGAAAGAGGAATGTAAGGCAGGAGGAGACAGGAGCTCAGGCATGAAGTATGAGAATTTGTAGGAACAGGATACCACTTTGATCTGAGGATTTTTATAAAGGTAAGAGTTAGTGACTGGCTGCTCTGCTTCTCTGATCTGTTAGCTTTCACCCTCTAATATCTGTCTGTGGGTTTTTTTAATTAAGACAAATTAGAATACTACACATGCCTTACCTCAATTTAGATACATGGCTTATGGTTCTTATACTCTGGTCTATCATGGTTGACTTGCAGCTTTGTTAAAATATCAAAACTCAAGGCAATATGATGATTCTAATACCTGAAAATATTAATAACCTTAGACTTTTATGACTGAGAGTCAGAAAGTAATTGAGAGTTTGCATCTGTTTCCTGTGTGAGATCCAATGTTTGTCTTTAATTTCTCACTTTGGCCAAAAACAAGCTGAAGAATATAGAGGAAAAGAATATATTTATTTTTTATTAAAATTGACTCACCAAAGTTTTTCTGTCTCATAAAGCATAAGAAATGTTTTCATTTGAGGGTTTTTATGGTCAACTGAGAAGCTTAAATTAAATAACACAGTTCAAAATCACTATGAAATTCTGAATGATACATCAGCATCTGTTTCATTTGCTATATCTTTATTATGTGCACATTAGTTTATTCTAACTTGTAACATATTTTTAATTCATCTGGCTACTCTATGTTCCCCTTGCTCCAGACATGTTTACATTTCCTCCATGCGAAACAGGACAATTTCAAAATATGATTGCACATAAGACATAAAAATTTAGCATATTTTGATCAGTCATACACATTTAATCAGAGTATATTTTATTCATTGCCCTAAACTAATTTGTAATCATTTTAAGAATATTTGTTAACATGCCAGTCATCCACAAGGCAACATTCATGTAGAGGATGAAATAGAGCCCAGGGATCAGAAATAATATTCCATATATCTTGGGCAAGACTCTTCTTCATAAAGATATGGAGCACAGCTCCCCAGGATGAGGGACCTCAGACTCCAATCCACTTATGGTAAATAATTGTTTCTTTTATTGATAGTGTTTACTACCAATGCAATGCTATAAAGATTGCACAGTGTGCAGGTGCTTTATAGCTTCTCTCAATCTTTTCTATGCTGGAACATTTTAAACACTAATTTCTACCAGGATTGCTGCACTAATTAAATGATAGTGGAAAAGTATTTTCCATCATTACATCTGGGACAGGAATAGTAAATCACCACAAGTACAAATTGGGGACTCTGTCTTAATGTCGTTAGGCAGGATGCCCAGGGAATACTCTTATCAGTCACACCCCAGTGTTTAATGAGTGCACACATGAATGTACTCTGAGCAATGTCACGAGGAAGCCACTGGAAACAAACCCTCCTGTTACTGGTGTCATTTGTAGTTTATTATGAGCATGGGAGAAAGCAAGGTAGCCTGTCTACTTTCTACATCTGAGTGGGGCAATGTGTCACTTCCAGGCAACTGAGGCACAGGCCCTACGAAAACAGAATGTAGAATGATAACTCTGTGATAACCAATAAGAAATATCCATAAATCAGTGGAAGGGATGTGACCAGCATTATTTAATTTGAGGCAACTCCAGATGAATAGAGACAATTTTATAAGCTGACTGATCTTGGGAGAATTAAAGAAGATACTGTACTCAGTGTGGTGAAAATTACCTCAGACTGGGCCAGTTGCAGATAGCAAACCTCACTGTACAAACCCGAATTCCGTCAGTGTCAGGAATGAACTTGGAAACACTCCACCTATTTTGTCTCCTATACTGAACACAGTCTTAGTACCCTTCTTCCTTGTGGGATTTTGTGCAGAAAGTTTCAGTGAAACACACTGTGTTTGAACTTCTGATCCATGAGAATAATGAAACAACAGATACCTTTCATTTCAGGTTAGTAAGTTCACTGCAATTTGTTATAAAGTCAAAGAAAATGTAAACACTTTGATGAGGATGTTACTTTCATTTAATAAATTAAGAATGAAGTAAGAGGGACATAAAGTATCCCAGTTATATAACTTGTGTGTGTTTCAGAGTATTAAAATTTAAATTACAGACCCTGTGCGTTATCTAGTAGTCTAGTCAGTGCCCACTTTTCCAAGAAGACAATTTATACCAGTGAGGAGGAGGAGGATAAATAGTAGTTAGCAGAGGGATTGGCAATGAACACACAATGGCAAGATGGAAATGTTGAACAGTACATGCAGACAGCATTGGCAGTGAGTTGAGGCTGTTTCCAGCAGGGCTGAGGATGGACACACAATTGTCAGTTCTCTTAAGAGGTCAGAAGGTTAACCATAGAGTCTCCAGACTAGCTGTGAAGCTGAACACTGAAACCCCTGATGCATGTATGATTTCACTCACTCTTTTTGTTTTACTGGAATTCTACGGATGAATCTGAACATGGTACACATTCTCCTTCCAAGATAATTTTCTAAGATGAGGCCAGAAGCCAGTGAACAGTGACTGTTTCTTCTAGAGTGGTTCCCCACCATCTTCATTTTCCACATTGTATTGTGAGTTAATACTTAAATAATTACTTTCACTCTCTATATCCTGATTTAAATAGATGTTTCTTTCCTATTAAGAGAAACCCTACAAAATCAGTTTCATTGGGAAGGACAGACGGGAGAAGGCAAGAAATCCTGAAACACAACCAGAAAATTTTGGGGTGATAATAATAAACACATGTGATTAAGTCCTGCTGATGGCTGTTCTGCTATCACACTTGATATCACTTGGATGTTACCCTAAGATTCCCTATTTTAATCTATGTAGAAAAGTAGGTTAAACAAACATGTCTGTAAATGGAACTGTTGTAATTCTTCATTTAGACAAAGACAGAAGAAACCAGAAGTAATGATGGACAAAGGGGAGTCCATGCTGCCACGAAGCAAATTCTTAAACTATTACAGTGAATTGTTTTCCTAGTTCTGAGGTTTGAGGATGTGAGATGACAAAAGAAAATTCGAGAAGCTTTTTCTATCCACCCCCTCTCTGTGTGTACACACACACACACACACACACACACACACACACACACACACACACATATATATATAATTCTGAAACATAAATCATGATTCCCAAACCAAGACTATATTTTACATGTGGTTCTCATGATTTATGAGGGGATCAAGGAAAAAGTTTGAAAAGAGATTAAAGATGCTAGCGAGATGGCTCAGTGTTTATTAGGAGTTGCTGCTCTTTGTAGAAGGAAGTTTCTGTCCGTCCAGTCTCACAGCTGTTCAATCCCAAAGAAATACACAGAGCCTATTATATCTAAAGTTCTTGAGCATAGCACCCAGGTTTAGTTCCCAGAGCTCACATAGTATCTCACACCCACTCTGACTCCAGTTCTGGAGAGCTGGTGCTCTCTTCTGTTTTTTTAAACATGATGCATCCACAGAGTGCATATATATAGACAGATAGACCTAATTACGGTATTTTATATTTTAAATGTATTTAATGCTGAAACAATGTTTTAAAGCGTTGATGGAAGGCAATGTTCAAGAACTGAATATCAATTAATCATGTCTAATTCTTTGTCATATTGTCTAAGGGCCTACATCATTGTCATTTGGTTGCTTCTTTATAATCTTCCAGAACAAATCAGTATGTGGGCAGATGGGTGAACACTCATTCTGTGGATCCCTTTCTTAGACCACAAACAGGAATGCCTTGTAAAAGGACCCTCAGTGTCAAACCCTGAAAACCAGGGTTAAAGTAAAGAATTTCCAAGCTGTGAAATTCTATGAATGGCAACATGAATGTAAATTATTGAGCTTGAAATTTTTTTTTGTTTTATTCTCTTTTAGCTTTTGTTATAAATGTCTTCCCTTCAAAGGTCCTATTGGTTTAGTGTCACAAAATATTCTCTTTAGCAGGTGGTTCATTATGTCTTCTAGCGTCAATGTCAGTAACACAGAACATTATCCAGCTTTTTGGTCATCCCCAGGTACTAGGCAATATGTACTAATTCATTTAATATTCAAAAATATTAAATGAGGTAGAAATCTAAAACTAACATTTCTTCCTCAATCCCAGAGACTAATGTCCTGATCTGGATTTGGACCAAGTTTAACTTGAGAGAGAGTGCAGTGTCTCAACGATGTCAAACCTTGTCGGGGGAGTTTCTTTATTAACTCACTAACTTATTCATTTATATAGATGTGTACGTTTACGTGTGCACACATGCTGCAGGGTGTGTGTGTGTGTGTGTGTGTGTGTGTACAACTGGCAGGATGAGTTCTCTTCTTTCACGATATGGGCCCCAGGGACTAAAGTCAGGTCATCGGGCTTGACAACAACTTCCTTTCCCTCTGAGTCACCTTGCTGGCTTGAGATGATTCTGTAAGCAACTCCACCCTTTATCTGAAAAAAAAATCTTTTCTTTTTTATATTTTAGCTATTTTTTAAAATTTAATTTTATATTCCAAGCACAGTTTTACCTCCCACCCCTCCTCCCAAACCCTTGCCTCCCCTCCCATTTCATTCAATAATCAGTAGTAAAACTTTTCTTAAAAATGTCTCTTTAATTACAAAATTCCTTTTGAAAAAGCAAAAACTTGAACTCACTCAAGTTCAAAAATTTAGTAAGTAAAATGTGTTAAATTTACCACAGAAAAGCACCAGGCTTTGCATTTCACCTTGGTTTTAGTGATGAAACTGGAAATGTCAGGTGACTACTACTGATTCCATAAATTCAAGCTTGGTTTTATTTTATAATTATTATGCTCGTATTATTTTTACTGAATCTACTGTTTAAAGAAATTGTCTTAACAAGGTATAAGTAAGGTGGGGTCATTAAGGACAGTAAAATTTGATGCAATATAGTGTACACTGTAAATGATCTGGACAGTGGCTCATATGATTAAAGAATTATGGGAAACATCACACTTGATCATTTCAGAGTAACATTAAGTATTTTCATATAGTGGTTATGGAGACTCAATAGTAAGAATAGTAGGTAATTTTTTTGCCACTTAAAAGCAATAGAAAAGGATGAGATGTCTGGTGGGGCGCACCTTTAATCCTAGCACTAGGAGGCAGAGGTAGGTGGAGCTCTGAGTTCAAGGCCAGCCTGGTCTACAGAGCAAGTTTCAGGACAGCTAGGACTACTATACAGAGAAACCCTGTTTCAGAAGAGAAAGAAAGAAATTTAGGAAGGAAGGAAAGAAGGAAGGAAGGAAGGAAGGAAGAGGAGCAGAAGAAAGGAGGGGAGGAAGGAATAAGAAAAGATTGAGAACCAAATAAGAGTCTGGGAGCACACTGCATCACTCATGAAAATGTGGTGCTTGCTGTTGTAGTAGCTAGCATTTCCTAAAGTCACAGTGTACAGTATCCTCAAAGTATTCCAAGGAAGAAAGCAAAGGTTTGAAATCGTCATACCTATGGGATACTTGTCAGTGTTTGCTAGTATGTCAAAATACTTGAGGCTATATGGCTTCTTTTAGACAAAAGGCATATTTAATTCACACCTCTTGAGATCTACGGTCTTTGTGACTTTGTAGTTTCATAGTCTTCTTTTGTTTGTTTTGTTTTTGTTTTAGTTTTTGAGACAAGGTTTCTTTGTGTAGCTGTTCTAGATCTGTAGACCAGATTGCCCACAAACTCACAGTGATCCTCCTGCCACTCCCTCCCAAGTGCTGGGATTAAAGGCACACACCACCACTGCCTGGGTTCAATATTTAGGTGAGAATTCCAAATGAGATGGCTGAGAGATCCAACTCTCCTCCACTATTCAGCATTTTTCTTTGCTTGTTTTTGTTTTTTTTTGGGGGGGAGGAGTGGCAGAGAAAAGGTTTCTATGTAGCCTTGGCTGTCCTGAAATGAACTCTGTAGACCAGGCTGGCCTCAAACGCAGAGATCTGCCTCCCTGTGTCTCCAAAGTGCCAAATTAAAGGTGTGTACCACCACTGCCTGGTAGCTTCTGAGTCTTTAAGCATGGCAGAAAATCATGTGGTGAAGTAAGAGAGAACTTCTACATCCCATTTTTTTCCTTTTATAGTTTCTAGAAATTAATTATGGGTCTTCCACTTTAATAATCTCCAATTTTTATTGCCCTTCAAAGTCTCTCATCTCCATTCTCAAATTAACATTATACAATAGGATGAAATTTTAACATGTGAAGCCTTGAAAACACAAACAGTATCCAGATGGTATCTGCTACCTTTACCCAATTCTGTGAAACCTTTGTTACTTTCTCAAAATGAGCTTTTATACAGAGGATATTTGATTTTATTTTAATTAATTTGAATTAAAATAGAATTTCATTACTTTGTCTATTTCCTTTTCTTCTTTTTAGTACCTTCCAGGTATCCTCCATCCAACTCCTCACATACCTTCCTGCTACCAAATTGACAACCTTTTTTTCATTGGTTAGTATTGTTACATGTAAACATGTTGTGAGATTCCACTCTATGTACTTTGATTACCATTAATGAATAAAGAAAATGCTTTGGACCTATAGCAGGGCAGAACTTAGTTGGTGAGGGAAAAGTAAACTGAATACTGGGAGAAAGAAGGCAGAGTCAAGGAGATGCCATGGAGCAGCTGCCAACAGACGTACTGAAACTTTGCTGGCAGGCCACGACCTCATGGTGTTGTACAGATTAATGGAGATGGTTTAAATTAAGATGTAAGAGTTAGCCAATAAGCAACAAGAGCTAATGGGCCAAGTAGTGATTTAAATAATATAGTATCTGTGTGATTATTTCGGGGCTGAGCAGCCGGGAACTAACTACACACATACACACACACACACACACACACACACACACATACATGCATATATACATACATATATATGTATGTATATATGTGAATATATTACACATACACAGATATAAAATATGACATATTGAGTATATTTTTGTTGTATCTGTGTGTATGATTTCAAGATTGACAACTTCGTATTGGGTAACTAATTACGCAGATCCTCCCTGAAGAGCCTTTTTCTTCCTCTCCCAACAGTTTTTAGTTGCCTGTAGTTCTCTGTCTAGGAGTGGGACCCCATAAGATTTTCCTTATTCCACCCTAGCATGCCTATTGATATCATTGTTGTTTCCCTCTTGTTTATGCAGCCATTTCGAGGGCAGAGTATTTCACAGCAGACTTCCTGTTCCTCTGGCTTTTGAGCTTTCTGCGCTCTCTCTCTCTCTCTCTCCTTTGATATTTCCTGATCCATAGATGTGGGCATTGTGATAGAAATCTATCCATTAGGACTGGGCTCTCCTTATCTGTTGATCTCTGCATTGCATCCAGTTATGGCTTTCTGTGATGATCTCCAATTACTGTAAATAGAAGCTTCTTTGATGAAGGGTGGAAGCTATCCATATCTGTATGTAGAAAGATGGGATTAAAATGTAGTAAGAAATTATGCTGGCCTAGGAATGTGATGATAGTAGACTCTTTTCTTAGAGCCAAACTTCAGTAGCCCTGGAAAGTCAGCTAGGTGGAAATTCAACTAAGCATGACTTCCCTGTTGGTGAGTGGGCTTACAACAACTATTGGGTAACTCTAACAAATGAGGTACACTTACTGCACCTATATGGATATCCTATCATTCTGGCAATTGCTATAGTTTATAGGTTCCCCAACAGGATAAGAATATTAACTGCTTCCTTCCCTTGGTAGATTTCATAGTATTTTGTGGTACCATGGATGCCAGACCACAGAAAAGGGCTTTCAATTTAGATACAGATTAAACTATCTAAGCCCCATGCTGTTATAAATGTATGGTATTTTTAGCAAAAAGCAAATTTACCTTCAAGATCTAAGGGGCAACAGAGGGGAGTAGCAATAGTTTACTTTGTCTTGGGAGTTACTTGAACTGCCTTGACCAACCATAAGGAAGCCAATGAGCTGATAATATTTTCCACCCAAACCCACAAATTAACTATATATTTTTTAAGTTACTATTAAGATTTACTTTAATGAAAGAATATGTATTTCATGCATGAGTACTGTATTTGCATTGTTCCCACCGTTTGTTCTCCATGGAACTCTTCTACTGTCCTCTCATTCTATCTTACACTCATGACTTCTTCCTCTTTACTTATTGATGTGTGTGTGTGTGTCTGTGTGTGTATGTGTACACACACACAATCTGGTAAATTAACGTTGCTCATATGTATGATTATTTAGGACAGATCTCTTTGGATTTGATATTCTGTTAATTGGGTTTGTCCCTAGAGAAAACTGATTCTCCCACCCTTAAAAGACTGATTGCCTATAGCTCTTCATGTAGGGGTCAGGCCTTGCAAGTTTTCCCACATCCATGCTGACATGACAATTGTTATTTAATGTATTAAATTTAGCTCTGTAGTTAAATGAAGGTTTCCAGTCAGTGGTGCCTATGATATTGTTGGAATGTTGTTGAAGTCTTTTTCAGTTTAGGAAAGTAAACTCAGTGACAGTTTTTCTCAACTGCTATTATTTACATTATTTCAATCAGTAAAATTTTACTCAAAGAAGTAGAAATGACAGGATATGTATCCTTTCCTTGGTATAGCCCAGCTTTTGACAGCTCCACTAATGTGAGAATCCAACAGGACATTTAGTCATAGTTGTGACATATTGGGAAGCATGTTATCATTATAACACTTTAAGATTATTCAGTATTTTTAAATCATTTCAAAAACATCTGGATTATTTGGATTAACTGAAAGTTTTTGATTTGTCTTGTCACATCTGTGTTGTTGATACTTAACTTTTAAAAATTCTATTAGTGCATTTTTGTAAAGAATGCATTGTTCAATAGCCGGCGGATAAATTAAGAACCTTTGATCTTTTCGAAGATGACTGAAAGTTGATTGATTTTCCTGAAAGTGTCACCCTCGTAATTGTGATCAAATGTTGCATTGAGAGGTATTTCTAATCTGTTATAGCTTTTATAATTCAAATTGTAATCATCATTTTTTCAGTTATGAAAAGTCATTAAAATTTTAGAATTCTCACACTCTGAATGTCTTAGCTACATTTTCTTAGAAAATATTTGTGGAGCAGTCTGTCAATATACATTTGGAAAATGTACATATTTGGGAGGTATTCTTTTTTTGTCTGCAGACTAGATACTGATAGACTAAACTTCTAAAGCCAAATGGTCACTCAGCTCTCTTTCAATACTCTGTACCTTATAATGGTAGCATGGAGAAGGTGATGAATTATGTATGATGCCCCATGGGGAAAAAGCCATCCTCTGAATATTTATGAATGCTTGACTTGCATAGGGAAATATTTTGTTTTAGGGAATCAGGTGCTAGAGAAATGAACTATCATATACCATTTAAGATTGTTTAAGTATATTTGTGATTCACCCATTATTCTTTCCATTTTCTAATTATGTTGTCATCCTTCTGACCCTTCAAGTCAGGTACGTGTTGTGGTTCTGAATAGATGCTGTAGCTATGAAGCAAAGAGAAACAGCCATGCATGTAAGTGCATAGACTCTCCTTTGAGGATCTCAACAACCATGGCCCTACTAAGTGCTAGTATAGTTGGAAAGGGATACTGTGCTTTTATATTTGAAGCATTTGCCCTTCTCTATTTTAAAGGCTACATGAGTCAGTTACACAAACCTGTGACAAAATACTCGAAAAAATCAACTAAAAGAGGAAAGATTTATTTTGGTTCCAGAGGTCTCATTTCACAATCACATGACTATTCTTCTGAGCCTATGGAGAAGTAAGACATCATTATAGGAAGTGTGTGATGGAGCATGTCAGCTCATCACACAAGATGCAAGAAGGAAATGGAATACATGAAAGGATAAAGCAGGTATAAGGTATAACCTCCAGGGTTTACCCTTAAGGTCTTAGGACTTTCAACTAGGTCCTGCCTTCTAAGTTAGCATCAGCACCCAATAGTCCATCACATTATGAAGCTATCTATCAACTAATTCAGTAATGCAATCAAAGGCTATATGGTCTATTCCCTTTTCCCAAGTCTTACCCATGAAAATAGATGGGATGGAGGTGAAGCCATCAACATATGAGATGTAACAGAGGCATTGTGTTGATTACTTAATGTGGTCAACACCAAAGAACATAGTGTATTTAACAGATGAGACTCTGGTTATCTTGCTAACCATGATGTCCCTGGTACCTGGCACTACACCTGGTTCATGATTGGCATAAAAGTACATCTTTGTGATTAATATCTGATCACAATGCATATATACATACTGCATATATGCACTTGTTTCTGTTAATTCAAATTATCTTTGAAGATTAAATTGCTAACTTACTACAGTGATTTTCTAAAGTATTATTCTGTACAGATTATCATTTTCAAGGATTTTAAGTTCTTTAAAAATTACTTATCTATATATGTTTTAACTGATTTTAAAGTATGACAAGCAGAACACATCATATAATTGGACTCCTCACAGCCTCAAAATGAGAAAAAAGCCGACTTCCAAGACACAGCCCGACAGGACAACACAAGATACAATAAGGCAAGGCAAAAGACCTCATATTGATGCTGTAAAAGGCAACCCAATATGAGGGAAAGAGTCCCAATAACAGGCAAAACAATCAGATATAAACCTACTCCCTTTCTCTCTCTCTCCTTCATGTAGGGAGAATGAATCTGGGGAGAAGCGGTATGTCAGAGAGCTTGGATGAGTGGAGAGATGGACAACAGAGGTTAAAATATATTGTATGAGAGAAGAACTTATTTTCAATAAAAATGTAGCAAATACAATAAAAAGGGAATTACAAAATTCTCAAAAATAAATAATAAAAACACACACATAACCCTACATGAGTTTTAGTCTTGAAATCACAGACTGAGGGAAAGAATTGATATGTTATATTAGATAAGACTAATAATAATCTATAGTTACCATTAGGCACATAATTCTTAATTTATTCCCCACTATAATGTACAACATATTTCTTTGTTAATTATGTCATCACTACAAAATCACTCAAGATGAGAGTTAGTGTATGGTTTTTTTATGGGTAATTAAATAATGAGGGCACAAGAATTCAGGTAACATACTCTGAATTATTATGTTCGCATTCAAATGCGATCTCATATCCCACTGTCTTGGTTATCCTTGGGACATTCTCTTACACAGAGAAGACATTTCCATTGTCAGCAATCAGTGAGGAATAGAAGCCTTCCCTAGAGCACCATAAGTTTCTGCTGAGGACACAGGTACAGATGCTCTGATGTCAGAAACAATGGCTGATTGGTGTAAACTTACACATGAATGAGTGTATCTGCATCTATCTTGACAACAGAATACTTCATGTTCTTTTCTGAGGACTGGGATAGATTTTAGTTCATCACTGGTCCTAAAGTTTTATACCACTATTTTTCCAGGATGGTACTGCCCTGTCTAGCTTATCTTCACACCTCTTTATTCACTTTTTTTCCTTTCATTTTCTTCTGCTTTTAGTTTTCTGTATTGAAATATCTAAGTGGGTATTAGCTGGACTGTATATCTGTCCTTCTGCAGACAGTGAATATGTGTTGTTTCTCTATCTATTTTTAAAAGACTTAAAGAAACAGCAAATAATTAAGAAGTGATCGATTTTACATACCAAATGCCAGTGCCTTCTGACTGAAGCAACCCCATTGAGTCCTGGTGGGATGCCAAGACAATATAGATATTCTTATTCTCTTTGAAAAAAACCTAGTGGTGATATAGCATGGTTTGTAGAACTAGCATTTTGGAGAAATGAAATAACTCTGTTTTCTAGTGTAAAAGAGATTTAACACAGAAATATGTGCTTATCTACAATAAAAACTAGATTTTTTTCACTTACTGGTATGTCTAAAATGTGACAAAATAAAGGTTGTCAAAATATAGAAGCCCAAAATTTCCGTATGCTTTTTATTGCCACATTGCCAGGAGAAAGAACACATTGGAGTAAAATTTAGAATTGTCATGTGTGGAATAAAAAGAATAACTGAACATTCTCGATAACAAGCAGCCCCCAGACCTAAGATGATCTTTTTTTGCGTTAATTTAACATATGTCTAATTTCATAACACTGCATATTCCACTTCTCTCAAGTTTTCATACAAATTACATCAAAGAATCTCACTTTGAAGTTGGAAAGACAGCACAGAGAAGGCTATATCATAACTGTTAAGCAAGCTGCTATTTTCACAATTGGCAGGGCTTGTCTGGGATGTGTCCCTGAATTTCACATGTGTGCAAGTGCTTATAGTGATTAAATAATCATGCATAATTAGCATTCTAAGGTCCCAACGAGGAATGTATTATTGGTAAAAATAAATAAATGTGTGTAAGAGAGAGACAGAGAGAGACAGAGAGGAAAGAAAGGTTTTTGCCTTACTATAAGACATTGACTAAAGATGATGTGAATAAAATTTAATGTAGTTTCTAACATAGGATATTTAAAAAGTATTTTACTTTTATTTTTAATGACACATATATATGTATGCACATATATGTGTGTGCCTGTCTGTTTACAGTGCTCCTAGGAGCCAGAAGAGGTTGGTAGACCCCTAGAAGCATGAATTATAGGCAGTTGGAAGCTTCTGGGAATCAAATTTGGTCCTCACAGAATCATTCGTTTAGCCTAAATACAACATCTACAAATTTCCTATAGAACAACATCAAATAACAGAGTCTCTCACTGTTAACTTTATATAAATAAAATAATATTATTTTACTCACCCTAAGGCAGAGTGCTTTACTATAGACAGGAATACATTTTAAGAAGTGTCTTCAGTGCCTGTAGAGATGGCTCTGCAGATAAGAGCACTACTTGCTCTTTCTGAGGACCTGTTTCATTTCAGCATCCCTATGGTAGTTCACATTCATTTATAACTCTACTCTTAGAGGGACCAATTCCTTTTGCTGGCCTTGCACCAAGCATACAAGTGGTGCACAGACACATGCAGGCAGAACATCCATTTACAACACAAATTTTACAAATCTTAAAATGACTCCCATTAATGTAGATATCTTATTCCCTTCTCCAATATCCACCCTTCCTCCATC
>JAQHUG010000218.1:489375-526681 GCA_028555095.1 Dicrostonyx torquatus
TGTCCTATTGCATATCTATAATTCTTTACTGTCCAAGAGCACTTCTTAAAATGCTAAGTGTTTCTTTAAAACTTAAGCTGCACCATTGCTGGGGGAAAAAGGCAGTGCTTGCTTGCCCCACCCAGAGCTGTTCACCACCTCCAAGAGCACAATGCCCCATCTCTAGACACACAACCAGTCCATGTTGCCACCAAGTAAGCCATAGCACATTGTTCACAAACCCCATTTAAATGCTCGGTCTCTTGCATAATCAGAGGTCACATTGGCAGTGTGGCCCAGAAAGCATTTCAAAACTGGCGCAGCTTTTTTTCTTCTACCACTGAGTCAGGAAAACCTCTCTTAGAGGAGCCATGCCTCTGCTTGCTTCTAGCAAACAGAGCCCATCCAAGAAAAATGTTGCTACCAAAATATGGTTAACTCTGTTCTTTTGTGTCTAGATTTCTTTTTAAGCTTTCTCAGGTTTTACATGGATTTAGTTACCATGTTTGTGCACCTATTTGTTGTGGGAGGGCTGCTTGTTTGTCACATCTGCTTAACTCTAAAATAATTACACAGAAACTGTATTAATTAAATCATTGCTTCGCCCATTAGCTCTAGCTTCTTATTAGCTAACTCTTACATATTAATTTAGCCCATTTCTATTAATCTGTGTATTGCCAGGTGGCTGTGACTTACTGGCTAAATTTCTAGCATCTGGTCTCTGGTGGGGCTACATGGCTTCTCTCTAATCCCTCCTGCTTTCTCCTAGCATTCTGTTTAGTTTTCCCTGCGTAGCCCTGTTTCCCTATAGCTCTGCTATAGGCTCAAAGCAGTTCCTATATTAACCAATAGTAATCACAGCATACAAATGGAAATCCCATATCAAAAAACATATTCCTTGCTAGAATATAGTAATAAAGGAAATTGTTGGTTTAGCAGAAAGTATTTAATTTATTTACATTAAATAACTTAAAATATAATAAATTTAAACAACACAAATGCATCTGGAACTTAGAGGTCTGAAACATACTTTCACAATTGTGCTTTAGCCCAAGCCTCTTGACTATTCCCAACCCTTAAGCCACCTTAATTCCTTGGATTTTCTTATTTTTGACATCACCTTTACTTCCTTATTTTATGGCTACCACTGCTCTGATTATACATATGCTTAATCCTCAGAGAAACTCTTGTCACTGTACTGAACTCACCCAGAGTTGCCTATATAAACACACCTCTCAAGAGCCTGAGTTTAATCACATCATCTCAATTTCTTCTGTCACATGAAGTGATACCTTCACAAATTCTGGTGATTATTATGTGACTTGTTTGGGAGCACCAATCTGGCTGTCTCTCCTAAAAAAAAAAGTACCCTACTAGAGTATAGTAAAGAAGAAAAATGTTGGGTCAACAGAAAGTATTCAAAATGTATCAGCAAAATATAGAGATTTCTTTCTATAGTCCCCTTTAGTTGTTGATAGTGTTGCATGAGAATTTTCCTGTGAAAATGTAACACAAAGTATACTGAATCCAGATAAAGCATCAATGACCAACCCAAGAAAAGATGCTATGGAAGTCAGCAAACCAAAAGTATGGGTGAAGGGTTACTTTCAGAAGAGCGTAGAGCTCACAGACAGTTGATCGTATTCATATTCAGTGATACACGGATCATATCCAGTGATGCAGCTGGGTTAGCACCTACATTCCAGGAGCTTTCTCACAACTTCCAAGCAGCTGTACAGCTTTACTATCAGGTATTTGCACTGATGGGAGACTTTCCCCAGCAATTATTTACTGTTCTTATAATGTTGGAAAGATCCCTTGTGAGTCTTGGAAGTATCAGCTTTCGAAGGCTTGTGGCTTGTCCACTGCTCATGTCTCATGAGTTTCCCTCCTTCCTTTGGAAAGGACTGCTTCAATTTAGAGGACATTACTGTGTAGTAGACAAGAGAGCTAAGGAAGGAACACAGCTTACACATGTTGACTCCATATTCACATATGTAGATTTTCTTCAGGATCTACCCTATTTATTGTCTGCTTTTATTTTAAATTTAGAGTTTTAGCTGAATCTTACATTCTTTTATATACCTAAATACATCTGATGTTTTTCTGTATCTATACATTATGTAGCCAAGAGTTCTTCATCAGCCTCTCTAAATACTTGTCCTAATACAATGAAGATAGCAGGTCAGTGGATCAAGACTGTTGTTCTTTTTTTCATACTCTTCTTGGTTGAACAAAAACACTTAACTCTATGTGTTACAAACCAATTTGTAATTTTTATTCTTTTATGAAGAACACTAACGTGTTGTAGTCAGTAGAGCCTCATATGTTTCAGTGCCATAGAATAGTTTTTCTCTCATAATTATATGTAAAATTTACCTGACATGGATTTTGGTTTATACTATCAGGGTTGTATACATTTTTATATTTGTGCTCAATTGAACAATTTTTCTTTATTTATCAATTTCTGGACAAAAAGCTTATTTTTCACCATTAAAGCTCTAAGTAATGAGACTGGGTTAGTGGTACAAGAATGTGAGAATAATATGTCCTATTATGAAAATAATTCATGAAAAATTAAATTATAAGAAGAAAATATGTGGGGGATGTCAAAATGATTTAGATGCACTGCTGCTTGAAGATACAATAAAAACTAAATCATGTAAATCATATCTTAAAATGTGCAGATGAGAAAGTCCTTGGGTTTTGTTATAAGGTATACCAAAATTCCAACTGCACAGAGACAGCTGGTATTGAAGGTTCCTTGATAAAAGAAAGCATTGGTGGTGCCTGAGGGACTTTAAAGTGGCAGAATACAGGAGCATTCAAGTATTATTCTTTGAACCTCCAATTTTATCAATCACTTAATTGCCATGGTCTCATCTGGGGCCTCTTCTAAGCAATAGTGAGAGAGTAGCTCAGGCTGAGTGGTACAGAGCATTTTTTCGATAATTGTCTGGAAGATTAGAAAGGAAAAGAGTGATTAATTCAGACTTCTCTTTCTGTCCTCTTGGCTTCACCATGAAAGTGGATTATTTTATTAATTAATTAATTTATTTGTTTATAATTTCATATATGAATTCAATATGTATACCTTTTCCATTTTTCTTCTCCTTTTCTCTCCAACTCCTTCTGCTCATTTTTTGCTTCGTGCTTCAGCACAGAACAAGCATATAGAAGTGCCACCTGTGAATCCCTTTATGGGATGGCTTCAGATCTGACACATCTATGATTATGTAGGGTTTTATTTGCCAAACCCTTCACACTGTTCAGGAAAAACACAAAAATTTCCCAACCCCATTGACATTGGCAATGATGAATGGCCTGTAGTCATAAGAAAAGACACATCACTGTAAAGATAACCATCCAATGAGAGCTATTGCTTTCAAAAAATAACTCCAATTTTTATGAAGAAAAATCTCCTTAAAGGAGCCAAATTTGGGTCAGAAATAAAAGTAAACACATAAAAATGATTCATATTAAGTCAAAATATGGCCTGTACAATGTACAAAATTATGTTAGTGGCAACTCTGTGGTAAATAAAGACACATAAAGAAAGGAAGAATATAGAACAGTCTCTACTTGCCCATGCTATTTTTTCTGTCATCTTGACCCTCTTTCTCATATCTTTCACCTTATTCTCCACATCCCATTTTGCAATTGTAACTTTCAAATCTGTAGGACATCATGTAGATATCTACCAAACTATACACAAAGGTGCTAATGTTTGTTCACCTAATAAATTTTTTCTGAAGTTTGTGTGCTTCTGGGTCCCACTGTGAGGAATTCTAACGTAAAAAGTTTATCTATTCCCTAAAACACATATTTGAATAGATAGCTTGAAGAGAAATAGAAAATAATACCTTAAAAGTAGCCATACTCTACTCAAGCTTTCTGCAGTATGAGTGTATGGCTCTATCTATGGTTTTACACCATAAAAATAGTTTCTCATCTATATTATATAACCTTGTGCCTATAATTCTTTCAAATCAACTTCAAATATATTGTACCTGTCAAATAGTGTAGAGGTGTAAAGACACATAAAAGAATTCATTAAAGATATCCAACTGAAAAACTCAATGAGGCAGCTAAAAATATCATTGGAAAATATCACTAGCAGAATGGATCATGCTGGAAGCAAGATGTGACGTATGGAAAACAAAGTAAAGACACTGGATCATTTAGTATAGAGCAATGTTTTGTTTTGTTTTTTTTAGAATATATACATAGAATCATGGGAGAATTTTTGAGACACTGAGATAAGATGTAACCTCTAAATTGTGAACATAGAGGAAGTATAAACAATAAAACAGCAAAGGCATAGAGAATATGTTTAGTAAAAGCATAGAAAAAGTCACAAACCTAAAGAGATGCCAGTTTTTGCGCAAGAGACTTACTGAACACCAAGTAGAAAAGACCAGGAAAAAAATTTCCATGATACATTTCAAACATTAAAAAGAAAGAATAACAGGTATTTAAAACTGGCAGAAATATCAAGCCACTTATAATGACAAGCAAACTAGAAAAAAAAAACCCATGTAATTATTTGACAGAAATATTTAGTGACAGAAGGGCCATGAAAGATATAATACAAGTCCTGAAAGATCACAACTCTCAACCAGACTACTATACCTAGCAAAACTATCCATTGAAGTTGTTGGAAAATATAAAATTCCCATGATAAAATGGGTTAAAGGAATTTATGACCACTAAGTCAGCTCTACCAGAAGATACTGAAAGGAATACTCTTGTCTGAAGAAAAGGATAAATACAAGAAGGTACAGGGAACAAATAAACAACTGCATAACATTTAATAAAAAAAGGCTAGAAAATGAATATAAAATAAATAAAATGGAAGAAACTTATTTACATCTTTCAATAATAACTCAAGATTATTAATGGAGTCTGTGGTAGTTTGAAAGAAAATGTCTGGCAATAGCACTATTAGGAGGTGTAGTAAAGAAGTGTGTCACTGTGGACTATGAGGGCTCATATACACTCAAGTTAACACTCAGTGTTAAAGTCTATTTCCTGTTGCCCTCTGATCAAGATGTAGCCAGCACCATGTCTGCCTGTATGCTGCCTTGTTCACCACCATTGTCATAATGGACTAAACCTCTGAAACTGTAAGCTGCCCCCGAGATGGGGGGGAGGGCCTTGGGCTTCCCACAGGGCAGGGTATCCTGCCCCATCTTAAGGAAGCAGGGGGAGGGTGGTTGGGTAATGGGGGAGTGGGAGGGCCTGGAACAAGGGGAGTAAATGTAAATTTTTCTTTTAACAATAAAAAATAAATAAATAAAAAAGAAAACAATGCCTTGGCTGATTGATCTACAAGGGAGACCTGCCCTGCCCGTTTCTGAAGAGAGAGGAGAAGGAGTAACAGAAGTAGAGGGAAGGGACTGGGAAGAGAGAAGGGAGAGGGAGAAACTGTGACTGCAATGGAAATAAGAAATTAATTAATTTAATAAATTAATGTAATAAATAAACACTGTGCTTATTTCAGAAAGAAAAGAAAGGCCACCTTCAACCTACAGGAAAATATTTTTAAAATCTATACTTTATTGAAACTGAAAAAGTCTTAGTAGCCAATATGAATCAAAAGTTGCATTTGTAATAAAACATTATCATGAAAAAGACCTTAGGTTGAGATGATATTATTAATAGTCTTAATTAGAAATAACAGTAAAAGCTCAAAACTTCTTTTCAAAGTCTAGTGAACCTCGTTTATCCACTGAGGTTAAATAATACTAAAGGGGAAATATCATAAATCAGGAAATAGGAATACTAAAATAAAAGTTCATGCATGAATTTATTTTAATATGAACAGAGCTTTAGCAAACATACAAAGAAAAAAACTGAGGAAATTCTTTCTTTTAAATAAATACAAAAAAAAATAATAAGGTTACCCTAAGAAATAAACAATATACCAATAAGAACTTAGATGGGAATTTTTTAAATATTTATTTTAAATTTATACATATGAATGTGTGTTGGAGGTATATGACTATCATATATATGCGGTGATCGTAGAAGCTATAAGATGATGTTAAGTCACTTGGAGTTGGAGTTGCAGGTACCTGTGAGGCGCTTATAATCTACTATTGAAATATTTCTTAATAAATAAGAAAATAATCTTTTAACACATGCAAGAAAATATTTGAAAATTGTTTGTCCAATTGTGATCTAAAATTAACCAACATATACCAAATGAAAAATTTGGAAGAACACAGTTTTACTCAATAAACTAATCATCTATAGACTTCAACAAGAATCAGCCTCAGAAGAGATCAGAGAAAACGATATTTCATCTTAGAAAGAAAACCAAAGAAACCAATAATCCTAGAAAGTCTATAGTTTTCATAAACATCAATAAACAATTATAAACTGAAGTGATGAGAACAATATTGCTTACAATAATTACTTTAGGAGTGATTCTAACAAATGCCATTTAGACCTTTAGTAGAATAATACAAAATCCTATGGAGAGACATACAGAAGTTTTACATGGGGGAGATTTTCTTGCTTATGTTTGTAAAGAGTGAATAAAATAAAAGACTTCAGTTTTCCACACATTAATCTGAAGCTTAAAACAATGTATACACTATTATTTAATTTTTCAAATGGATCCTAACTTGTACAACCTTGAATGAGGGCAGAAATGGCCTAATGTTTCCACAGATGTAATCAAAGTCATCCTACTAAACAGACATAGTAAGAAGATATTATAATATCTTGATACATGTAAAGAGAAAATTCACTGGTGGAAATATTTTCCCAAACTAACAGTAAACACTGAAGGTGGCTCTGTCTCAATGTGTAATATTTTATATATTTGGAGGAACAAATAGGAAAGGGAAAGGAAGGGAGAAGAGGAAGATGAGAAGAATGATTCATGAAGAGGGAAAGAGTGAGAAGAGTAATGATATTTCTTTTGTATTTTAAAGCTTGCCTGAAGATCAGAGAGTAAAACAGCCACACTGGTCTTCTTTACACACCAGGCAACAGGGACACACACCTTTAATCTAAGTAGCCACACAAGCTTACCATAGAAACTGGGCGGTAGTTTTAAACTAGTAAACAAGTCTTTAATCTCAGTCCTAGAAAGAAATATAAAATGGGAGGGGACAACTCTCAGACATGTGTGATTCTGAAGATTCCTGAATGCAGAATTGCCATTTTGGACTAAGGTAGAGGTAAGACCTAGTGACTAGCTGTTTTGCTTTTATGACCTTCAAGTTGAACCTCAATATCTCTCTCTGCGTTTTTATTAGTTGTGCTACAGGAGAGAGTGATAGCATATGAATGTAATTTGCAGTGTCTATTGACTTACTATATTACTGTGAGGGAGATAATATGGACAAGAAACTCTACAGCATATTGGCTAGATAGTGCAGGCCGTGCTGACTTATTTAAATAAGGTTTGTGGGATTTTTTCTGTAAACAACCATTCATACTTATGTTTTCAACTTCTACAATTCATTTTTATTACTTCTTTCAATTTTGAGATTATAATGACATCATTTATCCCTTCCAGTTTTCCTCTTCAAACCGTGCCATATACAACCCTCTTTCTCTCTTCGAAATCTATCCCCTCGTTTTTATTGTTATTGTTAGTATTCATGCACATGTGTATTCATAAATATTACTGACTACAACCTGTTCAGTCTGTATAATGTCACCTGTGTGTTTGAGGGCTGATCATTTGGTGTTGGATAACCATTTGGTATCTTCTTCTTTCTCCTACTTTCACCATTCCTTAGTGCCTTTAGTTCTTTTTGTGAGGTTGAGTTCTTTTGAGCTTTCAACACCCCACGTTAACGTGTCTATTGCTCTTTTCTTTGTTCAGCTCTTGTTGAGGCAGTCCTGTTGGTAAGACACTATGGGTGGAGCCTCTGATGTTACTAGGAGAAACAATCTAGCAGAAAACTCCCTTATTCTCTGGCTTTTGTAATTTTTTCACCCTACTCCATCTTCCAAAATGCTCCCTGAGTCTTAGGTGCAGGAATTGTTTTGTAGAGGCATCTGTTGGGACTAGGCTCTACAACACTGCCTTTGGGATTGGTTGTGATTTTCTGTAATGGTCTCTCTCTGTTGCAAGGAGAATTTTCCTCAATTAAGGGTGACAACCATTCTTATCTGTGGCTAAATGTCATTCCAGTGGCAAAATGAACTCATTGTGATAGCAACATCGTAGCCAGTAATTCTAAGATAATTCTTAACTGACTCTTCATAAGTAAAAATGTCAATTCCCAGCATTATATAGTGTAGTATGTATCTCACATTTACTTAAGCACTTTATAATTTTATAAATATGAAGTCAGTGATTTGTAAAATTATTTGCTTTTGTGTTACTTTAAGTTATTTTTTATTTTTTATTTATTTATTTATTTATTGTTAAAAGCAAAATTTACATTTACTCCCCTTGTTCCCGGCCCTCCTGCTCCCCCACTACCCCACCACCCTCCCCCTGCTTCCTTAAGATGGTGCAGGATACCCTGTCCTATGGGGAGCTAAAGGCCCTCCCCCCTCCATCTCAGTCTAAGAAGATGTGCATTCATATAGAATAGGTTCCCAAATAGTCAATACATGCAGAAGAGATAGGTCCCAGTGCCATCATCGTTGGCCTCTCAGTCAGTCCCCGCTGGCAGTCACATTCATAGAGTCCAGTTAGGTCATTTGCTCATTCAGTCTTGGTCCAGCTGGATTTGATGAGCTCCCAATAGATCGAGCACACTGTCTCTGTTGGTGGGACAGTCCCTCATGGTCCTGACTTCCTTTCTCATTTTCTCCCTCCTTCTGCTCTTCCACTGGACCTTGGTAGCTCCATCCCTTGTTCTGATGTGAATGTGGGTCTCTGGCTCTATCTCCATCCATCATGCAAAATTTCTATGGTGACGATTAGGATATTCAACAAAGTAACTATGGGACAAGTTCAGTTCAGGCACCCACTCCTCTGCTGCCCAAGTACCTAGCTGGGACCTCCCTATGAATGCCTGGGATCCCCTCAAGAGACAAGTCCCTTGCAAATCTTAAAAAGACTCCTGTTAATGTAGATATCTTATTCCCTTCCCCAATAACCATCCTTCCTGCATCTCCACCCTCCCCCAACCCAGGCTCTCCGCGGTCCTTCCTTTCTCCCTTCTACCCCCCCTCTTTCACCTACCGCCCCCCCCCATCCCAACCCCCACCCCCATCCCCACACCCGTGCTTCCAACTTTTGTCTGAAGGTTTTGTTTGCTTCCGACTTCCAGGAAAATATATGTTTTTCTTGTAACTTATTTCAAAGGCTAATACTATAAAAGACTGTATTTTATAATTTTCTAAAATATATCATCAGCTTATATTTCATTGTTCATGAGAAATAATGGAAATATAGGAATCATACAATTCAATGTACATTCTAGGTAGAATGTAGGTAGACTTTCTTGACTCAGTGTGTCTCTTAATCTTCAGAACCATGCACCTCTACTTTATATCTTCCTATGCAGCCAGTATGTTGTCAGTATAGCTGTTAGCAAGTATATTAAATAATAGTCCCACAACCGACGATATGTATTTACGAGCTCAGTATGAGGAAGAATAGTCAGTTAGTAAAACAAGCTAACTAATTATTAAGTATAATGTCAAAAAAATGATTTTTCCCATTGCCAAATTTTCTCAAGGAGAATGAAAGGACTTTTTACACTTGAGTCTTTCTTAATTCAGGGTAACAGTAGCAGGGTCATGACCCAAGAAGGGTTTGGGATCGTTTGTCTCTCCATTCTAAAAAACACTAAGTGGCTGACCTTTGAAGACTTTATGACTACAGATTATGCACAGATAGTATATGTTCCTGTTACAGTGGAGATTATTTGCTAAGGTGGTCACCCAAAACACACATTAATCTGAGGAGTGGGTAATATCTATACACATAGCCATGCACAATTTTTTTTTTTGGTTTTTCGAGACAGGGTTTCTCTGTGGCTTTGGAGTCTGCACTGGAACTAGCTCTTGTAGACCAGGCTGGTCTCGAACTCACAAAGATCCGCCTGTCTCTGCCTCCCAAGTGCTGGGATTAATGGCATGCGCCACCACTGCCCGGCTGCCATGCACAAATTTTTAAAAAGTTACAATAAATTAAATTATTACCCATTGATAGAATAATTGAAGTCCTACATTCCATCACTACCACTCTAAAACCCAAATAAGTAACACCAGCAGCACATACATGTATTAAAAATAGTAAGGCATAAGACTAGAGGCACAAAAGAATAGTGAAAAATCTATAATGTCTTATCAAAATTCCATTTTCTATTTCTTTGAATATAAAACCAGAAGGTAGAATGTCTCATGGTAGGGAAGCTTTTAATTTTTTGAGGAGTGTTCATTATATCATTTTTCATGTTAGCCAATATTTAGAAATAGAATAGTTTCATGTAGAAATAAATGAAGAAAAGGAGACATAAAGTCTAACATGAAAGCATGGTATAAAATTATAGCCATTATGTTATTTTTAATCAGCTTAAAAGAGAAAGAAATAATACCACAGGTGGCAAACAGACTGAAACTGTAGGGCATATCAAGATAATAAATTAAACCTGACAGCAGGACCAGGATCATAAGTTTCTGCTTGTATAAAATATCTAAAATAGACTCTTAGCAACAAAGAGAATGGTTGTCATGGTTAAAAATTTGATTTTACAAGGAAATACAGTTCTAGAAATCTCTTGTTAACACGAGTGTATGTGTATT
Source organism: Dicrostonyx torquatus (assembly GCA_028555095.1). Classification (NCBI taxonomy): domain Eukaryota; kingdom Metazoa; phylum Chordata; class Mammalia; order Rodentia; family Cricetidae; genus Dicrostonyx; species Dicrostonyx torquatus. The sequence goes on from JAQHUG010000218.1 coordinate 500,086, forward strand.
TAAAAGTTTATGAAGGAGGTAGATTTTATGTTAAATGTTCTGAGGGATATATAGATAGATAGTTTAGCAAAGGTATGATTAGTGACAATAATGTTGAGAACAAACATGAAAAGACTAATCACAAATCATTAGAACTCGCAGGAGGATGCAATTACTTTGAGAAATATAAATCGCTAAAAGTGAACCCAACTTTTCTACATCAACTCTATAAACAGAGATAGGGAAAGCATAGCTAAAATAGTTGATATAAGGATGTATGGGACAGGGATATTACCGTTGGGAAAGTTTGGTAAGTCTGGAATTCTTTGATATCATTGATTGTTTTGTGAGCCATTCTGGTGGTGGCAATGGCCAGTAGGGAGATATATGCTTTCTTCTTGGCTAAATATAAAACAACCCTCATCAAGACCCAGTAATATCACTTTTGGATATATATCCAAAGGATGCTCAATCATGCAACAAGGATATGTGCTCAACTATGTCCATAGCAGCTTTGTTTGTCATAGCCAGAACCTGCAAACAACCTAGATGCCCTTCAACTGAAGAATGGATAAGGAAAATGTGGTACATTTACACAATGGAGTACTACACAATAGAAAAAAATGACATCTTGAATTTTGTGGAAAAATAGATGGAGCTAGAAAACACTAATTTGAGTGAGGTAACCCAGACCCAGAAAGACAGTTATCACATGTACTCACTCATAGGTGGTTTTTAAACATAAAGCAAAGAAAACCAGCCTACAAACCATAATTCCAGAGAACTTAGACAACAATGAGGACACTAAGAGAGACCTACATAGATCTAATCTGCATGGGAAGTAGAAAAAGACAAGATCTCCTGAGTAAATTGGGAGCATGGGGACCTTGCAGGAAGGTTGAAGTGGGGAAGGAAGAGGAAAGGAGGGGAGCAGAGAAAAATGTAGAGCTCAGTAAAAATCAACTTAAAAAAAGATGCCTGGATTGAAGATATAAATTGGAAATGACTAATCACCAAATAATGTGCCATATAAGGGGAGATGTTATATGAAAGAGGAGAAGAAACCTTGATACAGTTCAAGGTAAGAATGAGGAAAGAGATACAGCTGTTTAAAGTGGAAGAGTTCAGAGTTTGAAACCTGAGCAGAAGATGTCAGGCAGCAATTCATGGGCTGTTTACTATAAGAGGTAGGAAACTAGGTGAATGACTGAGGAATGGCTAGGAACTTGGTAGCACTCATAGTTGATGTAGACAAGACTATTATCACCAAGGAAAGACAGAACCTTGGTAATAGGGAAGGAATACAGTAAGATGTGATCAAGGAATGATGACTCTTCAAAGACACTGAACAAGACAACTAAAGAATAAACATAGCTAGTAAGTCTAAGATAATGAGGGATTTGCTTCCAAAACTTGGGAAAGTTTAGTTCATTTTTCTGGGAATTAGGTATGATTAACAGAGCAAATTCCTTGAAGAAAATGGGAATAAAAGGTCAATGACCATAAGCAGAAAGACAAACTTGAAACAAGCAGAGCAAGGTTCATTCTGAGAGACATCCAGCAATGAGGAGGATAAGCAACAGCTACAATAGAGACCCAATGGTTTCAGAGTTCCCTTTCAATAGGAATAGGAGAATTATTTGCCAGGAACTTAAAGCTTCCAATAATCTCTTATTCTGAGGACTGATTGTGTGGATCCTAAATAGTTTGAATCCATAGAACTTTACAATGGGTTTGAAAAATTCCCCATGTAATGGAAATGAGTAGATTTTTAGCTGTCTTTATATATCACCATCAACATGTCTAGCTCAGATGCTTCCATTATACCCCATTTCTAAACAATAGGAGATGGTGTCATTTGTCTGTTCATTATTCCTTGTCACTAACAAAACTACGAAAAGGTACAGTTGATTGGTTGAAACAGAGGTATAACTATGAAAAGGTACAGTTGATTGGTTGAAACAAAGGTATAACTATGTTCTGAATGTTCATATCGTTTAACAAGTTCAAACACTTTTCGATCTGTATGTAGGAACCTTATTTCCAGAAAAAAACAGCTTCAGACTGGTTCACATGAGACCGTTGTTTGTTTGGTTTTTATACAATCAGTCTGTTACTTGATTTATTGCTTGCTAATAAAAAAATAGCAATTAAGCTGAATTTACTGCTGACTTATGGGGTTATTTGAATACTGACATTTTATCACTGATAGAGCTAAACTTTTGATCATGTTGTCTTGCTAGCATTCCTTTATCATTTCACAAGATTATAAGAACAATTATTTACTATAAAATATTTTTATCTAAATAAAATTAAAGACAGTATAATATTATTTTTTCTGTAAAAGTAAAAACACGTGTAAACCAGACACCATGCACAGTGTTCACAGAGTGGGAGCTATTTTTATTTTCTATTTGACTGTATCCCCCATTTTTAACACATTTGATTTAACTTCGAAAGTCATAAATATAAAATTCATACTTTATTTTTATTGTCATTTTTCATGTTAAAGAAAGAAACAGAGAAAGATTGCCCTTTTGTCTTATTCACAAGAACCTGGAAAAATAGCAGATGGTCTAAAAAGGTTTTTCACAATAAATTATCAGTATTACAAGAAAACATAAAATTTCATGCTCAATAAATATTTTAATGCATAATATGAACATCATGACAAAAACACAATGCTCGTGCTCAGGCATACGAGGAAGGAAACGGTGAGTCACTAAAGAAGTATGCTGCTTGGGTTAGGCTGGCGTTTCCTGACACAAGGCTTCCAAATTGAGAAGCAACAATGTAGCATGCCTTGGGCTGCATAGACAGCTCAGCAGGTAAAGGCTCTTGCTACACAGGCCCAGCAACCTGGGTTTTATCCTTAGAAATGACAGAATGAACCCTTGAAAGTCACCTTCTGAAATCCACATACACCATTGCACATGTGGATCTGCACACTTACATCATGCGGATACATAAACACAAACACAGACACACATACTAATGATAAAATTAAAAAGAAATATAGAATGCCTTATAAAAGTTGAATGGCCGAATATTATGCCGAGTATTAGGTGGGTCTCTTGTGTTGGACTGGCATCCCTATCAAGAATAGTTACAATTTAGGGACATTTTATTCACATTTAATAGTTGCAAGTCTGGAGACGGATGGCTGACGTGAGTGAAAGGCAACACTGGACTCTGCTAAAGTAGAATAGAGAAACATTTTCAATGGAATACGCTGTGCAGTCATATAAGAGCCTAAGTTAGGCAGATCTCTGTGAGTTCGAAGCCAGCCTGGTCTACAAGAGTTAGTTCCAGGACAGACTCCAAAACTACTGAAACCCTGTCTCGAAAAAAACAAAACAAAACAAAACAAAAAGAGCCTCAGTCTAGGCTTAAGGACCAGATCAGAAGTTATTTTATGCTTACTCATTTACATAAGCCAGAAGCATCATTCATCACATATTATTCTCTGTGGGTTAAAAGTTTGATGTGTACTCACAAATGTGGAGTTTTATTTTATTTAGAACCTGATTAATTTTGTTCGTCATCTAAGAGACATAAAAGACTCTTGCTTGGCTTGGTTACTGTCTATTTCACTGAACTGAGATTTCCCTTCCGTACAAGGAAGCAATTGCCTTTCATAAAAGTAGACTTCACTGGCCATTGAGATGACCCATTGGGGAAAGGCATGCACATGAGCATAATAACCTGAATTTGATCCCTCAAACACGGATGCTGAAAAGAGAGAACCAATTTCTACAAGTTGTCCATTCAGAGATAGAAATTGAAAAATCAAATTAATTTTGATTTTGCAGTTGGAAAATATGAGGACAGTGTAACATTTAGCACTGAAAAATAAAGAGGGACTTGGAATTGTGAGGCAGCACATGAAATGAATTATGTAGAGTTAGGATCTGAAGGCACAAGTGGTCCTGCCTGAGATCATGAAGGATCATGGGAAAGCAAACAAAGATGAGATTCTCTGGACACTCAACAACTTCTGATGGACTAGGTAAGATAACTGAAACCCTATTGATTTTTATGCAATTGAATAATGCCTAGTGGTGGTATGCAGATTCCACATATCCTATACACATCATTTTAACCATGGATAACTTATCTTTATAACTGTAGACCTTCAGACATAGAAGCATTTTAAACACTGCTGTAGGAATTAGCTCAGCCTTTACTCCTGAAGACAAAGCCCTTGAATATTTGAGAAATCTATTCCCAAGCACAGACAAGAATAAATCCCTTTTGATCAAAATTATTCATGAGAAAAGCTAAAGACATATATTAAAACATGCAACCAGCAATGCAAGGCAAGGAGAAAAGCATGCACAGCATTACACAACAGGCAATTACCAAGTTTCCAACGTCTCTTTAATTCCAACTAAGGGGATGGGGATAAATGTGAGCAATGAAGTCAGGCAAATCTCTTTAGAACAAGTCATGCAAAGCTCATGAGATTGTGTTTTGATATAAGATACCACTTTTGACTGCCAAGAAGGCACCAGCTACTTCTCAATTTCCAGACATCATCTGTTAATGCCTCAGGCAGTTTTACAAATTGATTCAAACAGGCTTTCAAGGGAACCTACTTCCCCTAATAGAGACTATCAGCAGAGTCTTGACAAATAGAATTGTGCAGAGTTCCAGTGTTTCCTGAAAGAGGTCTTAGTGAGTATTATTCCCTATTTGTTTATTACTAAATCCATATAGAGAGGTTATGTGTGATATATAGAAGAAAACTTGCCAGATGTTCAAGGACAGCTTTAGCCTATAAGCCAGGTATTAAGAATAGAAATCAAACTACTTTGGAAACTTTCAGAGTCTGAGAGATGAAGCTCACTTGAAAAAGAGGGCATACATTTCACTGTGGAAGAAGAGAAGCCCACAGCAAAGGGGGTACCAGAGTAGTGGTAAGAACAATAAAGTAAGAATGCTGAATGTCCCAAAAACCTAACTGCCAATGTTATCTTTCCCTTTGATAAATTAGCTACCAAATCTGGCCAGGTTATCATATATATATTCCTTTAATTATACCATGCTGGATAAAGAGGCAGGTGGATCTCAGTAAGTTTAAAGAGTCTTGTATATAACAAGTTCCAAGCCAGCCAGTGAAACTATTTTTCAAAAAAAAATCCCCCAAATCTTCAATGCATGATTTTTTCTCTCCCTCATCAGAAGGCTCCAGAATCATAGCATGAACTGCTTAATAAACTGTTGTTATCTTATCTCCCCACTGAATATATAAAAAATCCCAGTATTTTACAGAATGGATTCTTAAATGATACAATTCCTAAGAATGCTTTTCTATGAATGATAAGCATGGATTGTTCTGTTCTTCCGACATCTTATGTGTCCCCACTTCATCTGTGGGATGATCTTATAAGGTCAGTAATACTATTGTTTTCATATTACTACTGAGGAAACGTTGGCACAGAGAAGTTATACATCTTACCTGGGTTCACTTAGGTGTGCAAGCTAGAATTTGAGCCTCAGTTCCTACACTTGCATATTGGAAATGGATGCATCTTAGAGACTACCACAGCATCAAACCCTCTGTGAAATTTCACAAACAGGACTAGATTGCAGTTATTTTATATTTGATTTGGTCAACAGATTTGATCAAAAATCAAGCTCACATTATATACTTTGAGATAGCCCCTTGGTGAAGGGACAATACAAATATGACTGTCTTCATTTAATGAACAGGTTGTTTGACTTTATCCTTGCATAAGACTAATTAGAACCCATATGCTCCTTTTTTTTCCCAAGAGCAAACTTCAAGTGTGGTTCTGATGTCTAGCACCTTGTGTTTTTGTTCACAAATTAAAGCTACTATTAAACTGTTGGTGACAGGTATAGCAGCACATGTTTGTGACAGGTGTGTTTGCACATGGTAGTAATTCTATCATTTAGCAAGCCAAAGTGGGATGATAGCTTCTAGTCTGAGGCGAGCCTAGGATTCAGAGGAACACACTGTCCAAAAACAAGATAAAACAAAGGTTTTGCTGATTGTGCAACACCTATTTAGGGAATGAATTAATGTAGAAAACTTATTTATGCATGTTGGTATTTAAAGAAATATATATGTTGGTACTATATATGTGAATTATATAGACTTTAAAAACTGGGTAATAATATGAACAGTAAAAATTATTTGCTTGTATATTAGCATAATTTACACTTAAGGCTACAAAAATGAAATAAGTATGTTTGCTTGTAAAACAGAAAAATTTCGAGTCTTATGTAGATAGTTTACTTTCCAATAGACAGTAATTTAATAAAAAAATTCGCTAAAGCCCTGTATCCAAAGATCCATAAAATCCCTTTTGAAAATTTGTCTTAATTTGTATGTATGATTATTTTGCCCAACTGTATGTATGTGCATGCCTGGTAACCATGGAGATCAGAAGAAGGTGTCAGATCTTTTAGTCCTCTGAAAAATTAACCAGTTTTCCCACTGCCTAGTCATCTCGCCAGACCCAAAATTCTACTTTGCCAGCACCAATCGTATATCCCCACATGATAAATGCACACTTGGGTGTCTATATTTGCATTCACTGTTTTTCCATTAATTAAGATATCATAAATAGTAGGTGAACAAAATACTACATAGGGTTTCTATATGCTGGACTGAAACAATCCTTAACCAAATAGTAAATGAAACAGCAACAGATAAAACAAAAAAAATTACAGCTAGTACTATGGTTAACTTCAGCAGTCAAGTTGACAGAAAACTAGGGATACTCAATATGAGGGAACTTCAGCTGAAGAACGGCCTAGATCAGACTGCCCTATGGTCATGACTTTGATGCATTTTCCTAAGTGCGAATTGATGAGTACAGTTCCAGCCAACTGTGTGTGGGTGGGTCCTATCTCTTAACAGGTGTGCCCGTGCTCAATAAGAATGTCAGGTATGCAAGCCAGAGAAAGGGTAACCCAGTCAGCAGCATTCATCCATTGTCTCTGCGGAGAGAGCTTCCCTTGGGTGTTCTCAAAGATGAACTGCAACTGGTAAGCTGCAATAAACCACTTTGTTCCCAAGTGCTTTTGCTCATGGTATTTCTCTCGACGACAGAAACCAAACAAGAACAACTAGGACGAAGAAAAGATTGGAAGAGGGGTGGAAGAGTGTACGAACACGCAACAGTGTCCTAGTTTCATTCATGTTATGTGACAAAACACACATGATAAAGAGGCAATTTTGAGCAGAAAGGTTTATTTGACTCACAGTTCCAGGTCACCATTGTAAGGAAGGCAAGGCAGCAGGAACTTGCAGCAGGTTGTCACATCACAACGATAGGCAAGAGCACAGAGAAACGATTGCACTGGGGCTTACTATTCAGCTCTCTCTCTCTTTTCTTAAATTGACTGGGACCCAAACCTAAGGAATGATGCCACCCACACTGGGTCGGGTCTTCCTACACCACTTAGTGAAAGTAACACTCTATAGACAGGTTCGTGGGCAAACCTTCTCTATGTAACCCTTTCTTTAGATTCTTTTCACAAGTGATTCCAGATTGTTTCAAGTTGACAGTTAAAACCAGCTGTCACAAGTTCCCCTATAACTAAAAAATAATGTACACTAAAACCATATCAGCAGTGTGGTATTATAGATGAAAGTTTCCTTAGCTGGGGGGAAGCTTCATATGTACAAGAATTACTGGCAGAAGAAGCTGGACCCCAGGTGAGGAGAGCATTTTCAGCAGAGGCAATGGTACATGGGAAAATCTGTGGCAGGGGAAAGCTATTTGGAGAAATAGAAAGAGTAAAGGGAAACTGAGATAAACAAGGATTCCAAAGAGTGAGAACTGGGGATATTGGGAACGTTTGCTTTTTTGTTTTGGTTTATTTCCTGTTGGCTTTAGAAGGTCGTTTGGAAAGGGAGTAATGAATGATAGAAGCAGATTTAGACGTTATCTACACATGAATAGAAGCAGAAATTTGGTCCTCAGCTGTTGTACTGGTTTCTGCTCAGTCTCTCAGCAGCTTACTGCTTCTCAGGCACCTGAGATCCAATTACAGAATCATCCCCCTGCTCCTGTGACTGGCCTGCTCAGATCCAGGGGGTGGGTGAGAGTTGTTATAAAATTGTCTCTGTGGAGGGTTAGAGAATTCTGCTGTCCATTCTTTAAGAGAGTTACTGCTGGGCTTCTCAGCATAGAACTGTAAAGATCATTCCTCTTTTCTTCACAGAAAGTCATTCGAGTGATATGTGTTAGAGTGCCAGAGATTTAAAGATGGCATTACTATTGACTACCTGAGCCGGAAAACAGAGCTAACACCTAGGATACCACTGATCATTCTTATGTGACTATATGAATGAATAGGTTTACTTCCTTGTATTACAGACAAGCCCACTTCCCCCACCTATTTCCAATAGCAGTATGTAATGCTTGCATCTGCAGTCCTAACCTTGTCCTTCAGAAGAGCAGAGTCTACTGTGCATCATATCAAGGAAAGTTGGCAGAAATAAAAGGGGTGACAACATACCATCCAGAACCACTTACCAGCCAGATATCATCCCTCCATCCTGAGAGAAAAGTGACAAGGAAGGTGTGCTGACAAGTTTTATACTAACTTGACGCAAGCCATCATCATCTGATGGAAGCAAACCCCTGTTGCGAAAATGCCTCCATAAGACTGGGCTGTAGGCAGGCCTGGAGGACACTTTCTAAATCAGTGGTTGGTGGAAGAGGGTAGTATCCATTGTGGGTGAGACCATTCTGAGACTGGTAATCCTGCATTCTGTAAGAAAACAGGCTCAGCATGCCATGGGGAGCAAGCTGGTAAGCAGCACCACTTCATGACCCCAGCATCAGCTCCTGCCTCCATGCTCCTGCCCTGTTTGAGTTCCTGTTGTGACTTCCTTCAGTGATGGCCTACAGTGTGCAAGTATAGGTCAGACCATTTTCTCCCAAATTTGCTTTAGGTGGTGGTGTTTCATCAACGCGATTGCAATGCTAACTAAGACAGTATGGAAGAGAGAGGTGTGAAAGGCCAGTCTACCCGTGGCATGCTCTTTAAAGCGCAGGACAAATTCTTTCCATAGTGTAGAAACAAGGGTGTGTAGTGGAAATGATCCTGTTGATATTTGCGTGCATTTTCATTTTATCTGTTATTTTGTTTCCTCAAAATCTTCTGGAAGGTTTAGGCTCACCCTTTTCATACACACTTAACCTAATAACATGTATCAAGATGTATATTTCAAGCAGCATAAACTTAGACTGGCAAGTGGAACAATTAAGACTTCTTTCCCTTCTATATTAGTAGCCTCAGAATCACATGTCAACATAGCAAGACTTACCAATAGACATTAACTTTGGCGTAGAGAATACAAAATACAAAGCTGAAATATTCATTAGAATACAGTTGCCCAGCCAGCGTTGAATGGACAAACATGCTTGTAACAGCAACAGCACTTGGGAACAGAAGGCAGGAGGATGTAGAGTTTGAGAATAGCCTAGGACACCTATCGATGTCATCTCTAATCAAAACAAATAAATATACTTATCCCTCATCTGCCTGCTATTGTTTTACTGAGTATGTTGTAGGCTTGACCCACTAGTTAGAGGAAACACTTAAAACCCAACTACCAAAATCTCCAACCTCTTAGCCCCAGGAGACAGGCTTTTGCTAGGGTTCAGGCTGTAGGTGGCAGCAAAGAATATGAGAGTGCTAGGGAATGGGGGTGCAGAATATGCATTCCTCAGCCCATTCTCCTGGCTGCAGGTAGGCAGGCACTGAGTTCATGATTTCAGATTGGTGGCTTCCTCTAGGTCAGAGTAACTACTGCCTCCTTGTGTCTTGCATCTTCTGTATCCTTCCTTGTGGATCAGCATCTCTTGAAACCCTCTTAGCCCCACCCTGCCTTTGTCACTAGCCTCTCCTTAACCACTGCCAATCCACCATCCTTCAGGTGAAAGCTATATGCAGAGTAAAAGCCTGGAATGCTGCGTGGATGTTTTGAGAAGGGCTGATGGACTGCTCTCTGGATAAGTGTGGGAGTGTGGAGCATCTGCCATTTAAAATAACTTGCACACAAATAACATACTTCACTAAATAATATTGGTACTGCCATCATGGAAGACCAAACCATGTGTAAGAAGGTTCTGGTGTAGCCAGAAAATGTGCACTAAATGAGCACAAGTAGTGTGTTGTTACAGACAAAAGTTCCCTTAGCACACACAACTTTCTCAGAATGAAAGGCAAAGGGGAAGGGAGGGAGGGAGGGAGGGAGAGAGAGAGAGAGAGAGAGAGAGAGAGAGAGAGAGAGAGAGAGAGAGAGAAGCTTTATTGGCATTCAAAATATATAACCTACAAAGGTCTAAATCTCATTTTCAGCAGTTTCTCTATGGCTCTGACTTGATTACTTCCCTCAAGATTCTGCACAGGAGATTTGAGTATTGAGTGAGATGTAGTCTTCAGTCTTTTATTAAGTGAAAATAGATTCTTTTCTCATACACACTTCCTGACCACACCTCCTTTTCCAGCTCCTCCCAGCACCCCTCATCTTCCTTCTCCCAAAAAGACCTCTTCCAAAAAGAGCAGGGCTCCAGAAGAGGACAGCTAGCTCATCTTTCAATACTGCATCACACTTTCCATTTCCTCTTTACTGCTCACCTCTCTATTAGCTGCAAAATGGCATTACAATCAGACAATCCCAATTCCAAATATCAAAAGGAAATTGCCAGGTTTTACACCGCACTCATCTGACAAATCATGATGGAATCATTTGCCACACCGACCATTTAAGGTCCCTGTGTGTAGTGAGTCTAGGTTGTGCTAGCTCAGAAGCCACTTCAGTTATGAGGTCTCTGGGTGAGTACTGCAGTCAGTGTGTAAGTTGGCCCTATCATAATTTTATAAATTTAGGTTTATTATAGATATATGTGAAGCGGAACACATTAGATGGGGGAGGACATGAATAAAGGAATCCCATGCTAGCTCAGAATAGGGTATACTAAGGTTTTCTTTATTAAAAAGGAAACTCATGATTACAATGAGGAAACAGGAACGGGATCAAACTTCCAGGTGTGGCAAGCAGGAAGAGGTCAAGCGGGCACCCGACCTGGCCCATCCTCTCAAAGGCCTCCTTGGCTGAAGGAGGTTCCCCATTATATGTGGGCTTATGAGAACACTACCTAAAGGCTTTACAGCATTTTGTATGGTTTCAAGCAAGACACAGTCCGGGACTGTGTCCCTCATGGATGAAGCAGACGCTGCAGTGCTGCTGATTCACTGTTTTCATTTAATGACCTTGAATTGCTATTAAGTTGGAGTCCACCTGTTACCAGACCATTTCTCATCCAGTCTATTTCTTAGAGTATGGCTTCAGAGTAAGTGCACTTGCCAATGCTACCATTAAAGGGATGTAAGATAGAATGGAACATAAATCTAAACTTTTGAGAATGTCTCTTAAAAGTCAAATCATAACAACCACAGCACCACCTGTTCTGAAGTGGTAATTTCTCTAAGGTCACTTAGGTATGGCCAGGCCCAGAGAGCAGAAATGTTCTGTGTTGCACTCATTGCTGCTTTCTAGCAGGGCCTGCCACATGGGAGAGGCTTACATTCTTATGACTGAAAGGAGAAGGGAGGGGTGTGGCACAGAATCGCCTTCCACTTTGGTCCCCGTGGAGTCAAAGCAGAGACACAATGTCACCTCCCCATGCATGCTGTCTGCCCTTGGACAAGGCTGTACTTCTTTCCAATTATTTTCTCTGTCCAGTGACAAGTACTAATATGAACAGACAAAAAAACAGCATTCACTCTGCCTAACTCATTTTAAACAGTCTTTTCTTCAGCTTTCTTTTGATATCAGCCTGCGAAGGATCCCTGGCAGAGACTATCCTTGTTGTCATCTTGAGCTGTCCTCTTCAGAATACACAGCGGTCTGTTTTCCCTGACTCACTCACCCTGGGGTTTACTCCTTCACCTTACAGAGCAGCAGCCTTCATTCTGTCCTTCCCCAGTGCCCAGATGCGAACACTGGGCACTCTTGATTCTAATAGCTTATCTCTTGTATTTGGTACATAGAAATCTTGTCTGTAATAGATAGCACTGTCTCCATGGACCAGTCAACATCAGTGTCCTCATATAAAAGTGCCAGATGTTGTCAGTGCAGAGCTCTGCCATGAGCTGCTTTAAGGATTAGATGAGTATTATGTCCAAAAGGCTTAAATAATGCCTGAAGCAGGGTGAGCGATACCTATAATGTTAGCTCTTATTATTAGAAACATTCTATCTTAGAACAGTGATGCTATTTCAAGTTTCACTCTACTGATGGCAAATTAAAGAATGCAGAGGTCAAACAGATTTCTCAAAATCATGTAAGCAATTGGAAAAACGCAACAGATGAATTTACCATAAAACATTTGAAACCACAGTATATAGAGACTAAAACTTTATACAATGTCCATATTATCCTTAGGTCAGTAACACTTGATTTTAAGAAAATAATATTTCTGAGAAAAAAGTTAAAAAGTGAGGAACAGTATACTGCATACCTTTCTATTTTCAGTGCTTAACATTTTTGTGCAAAGTCACAACCTTAATCAAAAGGATGGTAGTCTTTGGTGTCTCCACACAGATACAGACTAATATATGTCCATGACAGCAATCTGTTTTCTGTCTTTAGTTCATTAGCAAAGTCTAGGGCCAAATGTATCTGTTACATTAGAACAATCTATTCTGAAGGAAATCAGAGACTGATGGCTTCACACACTTTAAAAATTGCTACAGTGGGAAGCAAAGGTGGCAGAACTAGACCACCAAGTAGCCCCAAGGTAAGTTAGATGCTATTTGAAAGAGAATAGACTATGTTTCTGAATATTAAGTTTCCAAAACATTTTTATTGAAATGAGAGGTTAAAAAATGATGAGAGGAAAACTTGATCTCAATTAAACCATGAAAGCTTTGGGGGAAAAAAAAAGCAGAAGACACTCAGGCAAAGCAAAGACTTCCTGAATGGAAAGCACAGTTCAGAATGGGGCGTGAGAAGTCAGGAAAGTCTTCCTTCTGCCTCTCTGGAAGGAGCAGTATCAGTGAGCCATCCAAACAAAGCAGCTTTCTTATATAAAACAAGGAAACAAAAGGGAGTGTAAGCTCAAAAGGTAAACATATGAAGACACTTGTTAACAAATATAGGGCTTCTACTGAAGTTCACATTAAACCAATAGTGGAGTGCGTAACTCAAACGTTTTACTTGGATGTTAAATTTTGTAACAAAAATCGTTTCTGCATCTTCTACTTTTCCGTTCTCAGTATAAGCTCATGAAAGACAATGATTTTCTACTTATTTGCTTGGTATTTAATCATATTTCATTTGCATTTCTAGATAATAAGCACCTAATATCATTTCATATAAATATTTAATAAAAATAAATACAAAATCCCCAGACCTGCCAGATGGGGGCAGCGTACACCTATAGTCCTAGCTCTTGGGAGACAGAGGCAGGTAAATCTCTGAATGTTCAAGGCCACTTGGTCTACAGAATGAGTTCCAGGAAGGCAAGGGCTAAAAAGAGAAACTCAAAACAAAAACAAAGAAATAAACAAACAAATAAATCTCAGTCATAGGAATACAGAGTCAGGATTTCAAGTGGCAAGGTAGACTGGGATACATAGATTGGATTACCTAGTGAGATCTCTTCTCACCCTAGCCCAGCTCCCCAAACGAAAAAAAGTGCATACAAGAGTATAAAGGCTGTGTCACAACTTGAGAAATAAAACACCAGCTAGGAGTGGAGCTTAGAGAAAGACTGTATATATGTTTTGTGTAGGGGCCTCAGGTTTGAACTTAAGCACTGCCAATAAGTAAAATAAAGGAATAAATGAAATAATATAGCTGGAGCAATTTTAGCTGGAATAACTTATCTATAGTTAGCTTGGCTATTCCCAAAGAAAGCCACTATCGTCAGGTTGTGTCTTATTAAATTTTATTAATCTAGAGCTGCAATAAATGAATCTGCCATCATATTTCAGAAGGTAAAATTAATGCAAAGTTGACTCATCAATGTTGAGACTATAGACACTGCTTAATTCCTTTTCCTTTGTTATTTGAGCTTCATTCAGAAGGTAGTGGGCACTTTTCTCCTATCTATGCAACACCTTTAACATTGAGGGATACTGATGATTCCTACAGCCTCATTGAATGTCACATTTCATATTTATCCATTCATGCTGACTGAGGTTTGAAAACAGGGAGGAGCTAGAATAAGACAGATAGGAGACAGAACAGATGTGAGTGCTTTGCTATACTGCTGAAGATTTCATAGCTTCAGAATCCATTTTAATGATTAATAAACAAAAATCCATATTAAAAACGATTGAAAGAAAAGTGGTAATATTTGAGCAACACATGAAATTTCTTTTGGTGTAAACATTGCCATTTCTGAGAATAATGTTCAGGATCACTGAAGCCTTACCTGAGTGTCTAAGAAAACAGGCATCAGGTCATCCCATGAGTAGACTCTGTAGGCTGATGGCCTACAAGTTTACATAGCAATGGACATCCTTCCACAGATAATCATCTGATGAATTGTAAGGTTTGGGAACTAGTGAGAGTAGCAAAAATAGCTAACTTAAAGGTGTTTATTCTACTATGAAAACAGACATTAAAGAGGGTACCATCTGGAACCTTGATTTGAAGTCAACAGTCATTCTATTTTCATTTCTGCAATCATGGCCTAGAACCAATCTGACCTGGTAACAACTTCTATTCCTGAGAAACAGTAAAAAAGAGGAGCAGGGGAAAGAAGCAAGAGTCCTGAAAAGTATCTTTGTAAACCACTGAAATAGAAATGCTAATGCAATTAATTTTTGTAGTATGCCTGCCTGATATGTGAAAAATTAATATTATTTTACAAAAAATGTAAAATTGGATTTCTTACAACATAATGTTGAAAATGTTTAGAGTTCAAATCAGTGACAGTTTTCCATTTGGCGAAATGGAGCTTCCGAATATTATTCATCATCGCTTGTGGAAATGAGATAAGGCCGTGGTTCTATCTCATAGAAACAAATTAACACCACTATTGAATATCAACCAAGTCACTAACTGGTAAATGTCTTATGTTATTTCATACAATTTTTATTATGGGTAAATTTCTGCTTGGAGTGGCCGCTTTGCATTAACATTTTGAGGCTTACAGTGCTTGCTAATTACAGTGCTCTGAATTGATTTTCCATAAATATCCACTTAATGTGTAATAGCATTGATTGGAACAATTATAGAAGGGCCTGAAAATCAGAGATAGGCCAATACAGGGAGGAGTGAGGGTGAGATGCATGATCATTTCTTAGCCTACATGTGAAATGGTCACATTGCAACTGCAACAACCTCTTGGCACAGGTGTCCGAAACACAGAGCAATCACCCAAATATGCATATCTGAGTTTGTCATTGCCATTTAGCATCCTTCCTGCCCATTTCAGGACACTAAACAAACACAGGGAATTTAGGACCCAATTTCTAAATTTGCAAAGTAAATCAATATTTTCGTGTCGTTTGCTTGGAGCTGTCCAGCACAAATGACCAGATGGTCTCAGAAATCACATTACTTTCCACCCTTTAGTTTTGAGAGTAGATATTTTCAACCATTAGGTGGTTAAGTGGTGTGTTTTAAGATTTCTAAATCCCGCAGAAAGGCATAGAATATCAAGAAATTTAATGGTAGAGTAGAAGTTGGAGCTTGGCTCAAGAATTCTTCCATGAGAAAGAACACTCAGTGGTACAAGGAACATTTGAAAAAAAGAAAATCCTATTTATTTTTATTTTATTTTCATGGGTGTTTTGCCTGCATGAATGTCTGTGCATCATATGCATGAAGTGTTCATGGATGCCAGAAGAGAGAATCAAATCTCTGGAATGTAGTTGTGAGCCACCCCATGAATGCACTGAATGGAAGCTGAGTCCTGTGAATGAACAGTCAATGTTCTTTACTGCTGAGTCATCTTTCTTGGTCCCCAAACAGTAAACTTTCAGGTGTCAGTTGAATGGCTAAGCCATTTCTTATTCTACTATAATTTTGTTGCTTCACAATGTGAAGAGAAATTTTAAAGATATACTTCAGGATGAGTTAACTTCTAATGGACAGAAATCACTTGCCAATCATAGGCCTTGAAATACAGAATAAGGGAGATGGAAAAATCAATACTATATATAATTTTTCACAGGATAATGTCTATATGATGCAAAGCCATGATCTTAATAATCTTTATTTTCCTCATAATTACAGTTATTTCATATTTGTATCATTTAATTGCTCTAAATAATTAAGTTGAGCACTGTATGAATCATTTTACATCATTTCTTTAGTGATGAGTAAAATTCTCTAGAACAGAGAGCATCATCTCATTTGATCAATGATAGCCACTAATACTGAACTGAATATTTCACTTGATAATATCAAAGATTTGTATAACATTGATTGTCTGATAAATATGATTATAAATCTTTTACTAAATTCATTCCATTATGATAATAGACCAGTCCATATGTGCAAGAATAAATTAAATTTTGCATCTGGGAAGACTGAATGAAAATGTGGCTATTCAACTTGCCATGAGTAAGAACAATGAGATTGCATAGGAAAGATTTTTTTAAAAGAAATGGATTCCAAGTCTTGGCATTTTAGTTGTTAGAATGTTATTTTTTGTCTTTTAATGAAGAACATTTATTTAATGTAGAAAAGAAAGTGAACACTCATATACACTGAGGCTCTTTGATACATCACAGTTTCTCTAGTATACACCCAGGAATAAGATAACAGATGAATCCTAGGGGAGTTATTATTTTAAATAGAGAAGGACACGTTAAATAAGCCACATTAGACAGTAATGAGGGGAGAGGGGACAATCACAGTGATTTAGATTGGTTATCGAGGAAAGAACCCTCTTAGGAGATAGCAATGAGAATAAAAAAGAATGAGCAAAATCCAGGTGTGCAAAAAGCAGGAAAGAACATAAGCATAGGAAAAGCAAGTGAAACTCTGACAAAAACAAAAACAAAAAGAATCTTAAGTGCTTGAATAACCAGGAAGTCATCCTGTTCATATGGAATGAGAAAGAAGTATTCTGGGCTACTTAAATCTCCCCAAATTCATGGTTCCTTAGAACATGACTTTATTTGAAGACAGAGTATTTGAGACATTACTATGATAACAGAAGGCATATGGCTTTAAGACAATGTGACTGGTTTGCTTACAAAAGGATCTATTGGCATGAGAAGAGAGAAAGGATCCTAAGGAATTATTGCTTCTCATCTCTCTTCTCTGTCAGTCCAGACTCAGTGAGCTCCCACTAGCTCAGGTCAGTTGTTTCTGCGGGTTTGCCCATCATGGTCTTAACCCCTTTATTCATATTATTGCTCCTCCCTCCCTATGACTGGAATCCGGGAGGTTGGCCCAGTGCTAACTGTGGATCTCTGCATCTGCTTCCATCACAGTTACTGGATGAAGGTTCTATGATGACAATTAAGGTAGTCATGAATCTGATTAGAGGGGAAGGCCAATTAGGGCACCCTTTCCATTATTGCTTAGAATATTAGCTGGGCCTTGTGAGTTCCTGAGAATTTCCCTAGTGCCAGGTTTCTTGCTAACTCCTTAATAGCTCCTTTATTTTATGTGCATTGGTGTTTTCTCCTGCATGTGTGTTTATGTGAAAGTATTGGAACTCCTTGAGCTGCAGTTATAGACAGTGGTACGCTGCCATGTGGGTGCTGGGAATTGAAATCAAGTCCTCTGGAAGAACATCTAGTGATCTTAACCACTGAACCATCTCTCCAGGCTTTCCTTTTCATATTTTAATTATACCATGTGCGTGGTTTCTTCCCCTCATTTTTGAAGGAAATGTAAAAAACAGTTCTGAATTGTCACTCTAGGGGTGACCTATATGGGAAGGGTGGGCTTGAGGTAAGAGAAAATCAGAGAATCGCATAGAACAATATGCGAATAAAGTCAAATCAGAACTCTGCACACTCCTTTGTAGGACCTTCATGAATATTCGAAGTTCTAATCCATGTTGGAGCTGTTCAAATCTGATATTTTAGCATGAAGAAATCATAGATCATACATATGTGAATAAAATTTCTGCATTACAGTACAACTCCATTGGTTAAAGTAGTTATCCAGGCACCAAACTGTATTTCTGTGTGCTCTGTTGTAGAGGAAAGACTATCAAATATTTGCCAGTATGTGGATGAATGGGGAAGGAAATGTGACATATATTTTCAGCCAAATAGAACTTGTTGTGCCAGTGCAGCACATTCCACTGGGCTTAACCATCAGCATTTCTAAGAACATACTAAGTCCTCAGTTAAGCACTGATCTAAGTAATTGAATGAATTTTGCTGGAATGAAAATAGGACACGAGAAAAGATTTTTAAGTTGTTCCAGAGTCCGCTGAGGTTGGGCGAATGAGAAATAGCCATGACATTTCTAGAAATTTGTAATTTCCTCCCAACATCAATTTTCTCTGATTATGGCAATACATAAATGTTTTCAAGAACAATACACGCTTTGCATTAGGTACCTTATTAAATGGGTTTCTTTTCTGTTTAAAATTAGTAAGTGATTTTCTGTTGAATTTAGAACAAACTTCATTCAGCATAACCAATGGGGACATCCATGGTTAGTATTTTAACCACATTCCTAACCTACTATCAAGAATCGTTGCTAGTAGCCAGTCATGTTCCTGGTATTTCATACTCCCTCTCAAGGTTTTTTTTTTGTTTTTGTTTTTGTTTTTGTTTTTTTTTCCAGCTCTTTCTTCTTCTTTCTGCCTGGCTCTTCCCCACACTTTTATGTAGTAAGCAGGTGTAATTCCTCTGTTTCTTGACCTAGACTTCCTAGAATATTCTTTGGGTAATTTTGAGTTAACTTTGAACATGGTGACTCACAGACAACTCAAATATCCCTAATCTTTCATGATTAGCTGTATAACTTTGGTTCTTTCCCTTGAGTTATGTTTGTTTTTATTGGGCATTAAAAATCCACACAAATCTTCATGTAACAAGATATGTCTCCTTAGGATATATACACAGAGATAACAGATAAAATGCCCCTTCTTATGTGGCCGAGACAAAATGTCTAGTAATTCACTTAGATGACAATATATTTATTAATGAACAACATAGAGTATGGCATACCTTCCAAAATATTCTCCTCAAGTCCAACTACTGTCAATCTTTCAAAGACACTTAAATATTTGCCATCTATTTCTAATGTCACCAATTCTAGAAGTAGTTTTCAGACCACATAAGCAGTATTAATTCAGGCTGCACAACCAGCTAGAGCAAAGCATACATGTGTGTGTTTACACACACCTGATGATGTGCACTCTATCAAGGAACATTTCTGTACTCACAGCTTCAGCTGCACTTCAGATGTTCTTTCTTTCTACATGATAGTGAACTTTAAAAATACTTGGTTGAATTTTAGCCAAATTCAGGAGCTTTTGTGAAGACCCATTAAGTGTACCATGTTTGGGAATCTTTATCCAGCTCTCCAGTGTCACTCCCCAAAAAAATGTTCCTGCTGTTAGTTTGGATTTTTCCTTTTATCATCTTCTCATGGGTACTACTGACTTAATTTATGGAAAACAGTTCCTTTAACACATTTATGAAGGATAGCAATTTGTTTGGGTCCATCACTGTGATGGTTCTCTCTCTCTCTCTCTCTCTCTCTCTCTCTCTCTCTCTCTCTCTCTCTCTCTCTCTCTCTCTCTCTCTCTTTCTCTACCAGCCTTTCATATGTAGGCATTGCTTGAACCAATATAAGAGATGCTGTTGGCTTTGCTTTATTTACAAGATAGTAGAGAGAATATTTGATTCCAGAAAAAAAAACAAACCAAAACCTTTGTTCTACTTGAAGAGTCAAGTGCAGTAGACAAGGAACATAAGGAACATTGCTTATCTAAAACTAAGGCGGCAGGGCAGGATGTCACCAATCACATTAAGCCCATGTATAAAAAACAGTAATGAATGCACTCTCTTCATTCAGTCCTTCTATGCCTCACTTCTTTAATGACGTTAGTCATTGGGTGCACCTACATCTAGTATGATCACATCTTAACTCTCACACTGGCCAAGGTCTTGTTGCTAATAAATATCACAGGCACAGATGCACGAAAACAGAACTTGAACTTTGTTTGGGGTACAATGCTTTCACCCCACAAATAACACTCATTTTCCTTACTTTTATAACTTTCATTTTGGAAGCTAATATTTTGTTGTTTCTCCCACATATTTTCCCTTATGGCAAAGAAATAGCTTACAAACCAATTTAAATTCCCTATACTCCCCTAGGTATGTCCTTAAATTGTGATTATCATTTGTTATTTTATAACATATTTCTTATGTAGTCTAGAAAAATAACCTTTTGGGACTGAATCTGCTTTCTTAGCCTATGAACAGTCCAGTGGAGTTCCTCCTAATTTTTGTCATAGCCCTAAATGACCTTATACATAGCATACTTTGAATAGACCAAAATCTTGGAAAGATTGTTGGTTCACTCTCTATGTATGCATCACATGTTGCTTTTAGTGAGTACTCTCTCATTTATGCAACTTTAAAAGTATTCTCTTAAAAATGTTATTTTAATTAATACATAATAATTGCACATATTTATGGAGTATTATGTGATAGTTCAATACTCATATGTACTGAAATGATCAAGTCAGCTAACTGGCATATCTGTATTATCAGACATTAATGTTTCTGTATGTTTAAAACATCCACAAGCTTCTCTAACTTTGCAGAACTATTTGATCCATTGTTGGCCACCACAACTATCTACTGTGATAAATACTACTGGAAGTTATTTTCCCATTCAACTTTTTCTCATACTTTTTAAATATCTTTCTCTACCTCTAACCTCCACATCCTTCCCAGATACAGATATTGCCTACTTTATTGTCTCCTCTGAGATCAAACTTTTAACTTCTACCTCTAAATGACATTATGTGATTTTGTTTTCTATGCCTGATTTATTTCACTAATATCAAGGTTTTTCTAGGAGTTTTAGCTGTAGTCATGCTTGTGGATTCCTGGGAGTTTCTCTGGCATTAGGTTTCTCCCTAATCTTATAATGGCCCCTCTATCAGTATATCTCTTTCACTATCTCCTTCTGTCCCTCCCCCAACACAATCATTCTATTATCCCTCATGTGCTCCCTATACTCCTCCTTGCCCTTATTTTTCCCAGGATATCTCATCTATTTCTTCTTCTCAGGGAGATCCATGCGTCCCTCTTAGGGGCCTCCTTGCTACCTAGCTTCTTGGGGACTGTGGAAGGTTTTTGTTTTAATTGTTACCCGATGCAATGAATACGTTTTATCAGTTAATTTTTGTTGCAATATTAACTTGAAGGACCACAGAGACCTGGGTGCCTTCTCATAGACCCACCGTCAAGACACAAGAGAGAGACCTGCTGGATGCAAAATGTAACAGGGTTTATTTTCTCAGACCTGAGGATGCTACAGCGTTCGAAAAGCTGAGCATGCCCATTACAGTCTAGAGCTATTATTTATATTCTACAGAAGCAGAAATATGATTATATAGTTTCTATTGGCTACTTTAATTGAGGTGAGGGACAAGTTCAGTCACGTCAGCTTTGTCCTTGTCTAGGGACATCTGGTGTTCTCTATTCATCCTTTATCTCTTTGTTAGTTAGGCCAGACCTTCAGACTATAGACTTACTGTTTCCGTGGGTCCGAGTGGCCTTGCCTTCAGATATCAAGCCACCTGACATCTTTCTTATGCTATCAGGAAACCCTGGCCGATGTCCCTATTTTGGGCTTGGGAGAAGGGGGTGTGGAGGTGTCTTTCAGCCTGGGGGTTTTGCTAGTTTCAAGCCTTGCTAAACTATGGCATTACTGCTGCTAAAACTGCTGAACTGGTTTGGGGGTCTTTCAAACTAAGG
Organism: Dicrostonyx torquatus; assembly: GCA_028555095.1. Classification (NCBI taxonomy): domain Eukaryota; kingdom Metazoa; phylum Chordata; class Mammalia; order Rodentia; family Cricetidae; genus Dicrostonyx; species Dicrostonyx torquatus. The sequence continues at coordinate 521,992 of JAQHUG010000218.1, forward strand.
TTCTTTTAAAAGATCTTAGCTCTTAAGATGAATATATATGGATTAACAGGAAATTGGCTTACAGACATGTTCTGTACAACAATGGCTATCACATGCCAAAGTGGCTGAGAAGACAGTATTTGGTCAGTTAACAAGTTTGACTGTCTCTACAGTCTCACTGTGGAGCTGAAGGATTGGAGGATTCTTGGATAGCTTGTTGGTCTTCAGTTCATTTTGGGTCTCTGAACAGCTTGGTTCTATCAAGAGTGGAAGGAATGACTCAGGAAGGGAATAGATGACTTTGCCAGACAACCAAAATCAGCTGTCACAGTTGCTATGATAAGGTACCATTGCCAAAAGCAACTTACACACAAAAGCATTTATTTTGGCTTCTAGTTCCAAAGGGACAAGAGTCCATTAGGGTGTCTGTGTGATAGATGCTGGGAGGGCATGGCAGCAATAACAGGCATGGTGATAAGAGGAGGAAGTTGAGAGATCACATCTCAACTTACACATACAGGAAACAAAGAGTGAGCAGCAAATGTAGAAAGGATATAACCTCTCCAAGTCGACCCATAGGAATGTACTTCCTCCATCAAGGCCATTCCCCCTGAACAGCACTATCAATCCAGGGCTAAGTCCTCATACCTAAGCATATGGGGAACATGCCACACTTAAACTATTAGGGCTACATTTCCCCTTATATAATACATGAAGAAACAGGGGAACAATTGTTTCTACATGACAGTACATCACTAGTTCTTCAGGTCAGAAAAACAAATTTCATAGAAAGGAAAAAGTTGTCAAATTGTGCTGCTTTCTTGCACACACAAATGGCACAAATAAATAAAACAGCAACATCAGAATGAAATTGTATTTCTATGTCAGAGGCCAAAAGTGTGTGTGTGTGTGTAGTAATGACTTTGTTCTATCCAGGTATCTTTCATATTTTTTTTCAGATACACTCAGGCCTAATTTTGAGTCATACAATTTATCTCATTGTTCAAGGAAAACTTAAAATTGACATTGCGTTTGGTTTCTGCCCTCCAACTGTCCTTGCAGTCTACAATTTTTACCACCTCCCTATTTGTTTGTGAATAATTTTTCTCTGTGCTAATTATAGTATCAAGAGTTTCCATCATGTTAGCATAGGATACTAGATTAATAGTGCCTTCTACTTCATTGGATCACAAAGCATATCTGTTGCTATTGTTTATCACATGATCCTAGCAATATCTAGCAATATCACAATGAAATTTAATAATTATTTAACAATTACTCTTTGCAATAGTAAGAGATAGAAACCAGCACTCAAACATATTGAGTCATATCTGTGAATTGAAGTGATGCACTAGCAAAAAGAAGTCAGAAAACTAAATGGTGAAATTAAAGTGTATTCTCTGTAATAGAATCAGCCTGTTCTCCTGGCTGCAAAGTTAGAGTTGCCTCTCAGAAAATCTTAGTATCAGAGATACTTTTCACAAATATTCATTTCCTGCCATGTCGCTATTTCCTGTCACCTACACTCTCTGAATCAAAAGAAACTGAAAGTGTGTTGGTGGCAGTGAACTTCAGCGAATCATAGCTGTGGCTTCATGCAGTACACCATACTGTTAACGTTTAGTACATTCTAGAAGCTTCTCGGAAGACAAACCTAAGAGACTGGTACTCATCTTACAAATCTAGGACACATCAATGGGACCAGATATCCTCCCCTTTTCCCATCAGGAGACACTTTCATTTAAGAGAAGTTAATATTGGGCCACCAATTTCTACAAACTCCCTTTTATTACATAATTGTGTGCATTAAATCTCTGTGTAAGCTAAATGAGGTATTTATTATCAATTCAAAAGACCATATCTCTAAACCAGGCTATGGATAAGATTCAAGTAAAATTTTGTTACTATTTTTCTTCAAATTCCTTGAAGAATTCTGATATAGGATTAATTATGTATCAGAACTTTTAAAACACAACTGTAATAAAATATTAATATTTTAATTAATTAAAATATTTATTTAATTAATTAAAATATTAATTTATTATGCCCTATAGACATTAATGCTAAGATTTTGAAATGTGAAACATAAATGCATTCATCTTTACATTGATAGTGATAAGTGTGTTCCTATAAATATCATAAAAGACTTAAATTGTAGATAAAGGTAAAACTAAAATTAATAAACATATTTATATATAATTTTAATTGAATTATTTATTATCTGCATTTCTAGTTAAAAAATTACTTTGTCTTATGACATTGTTATACAAAAATACTACTAGAGATGATATTTCTACTACAAAAGATTTACTGAAACATGACAGGTGCTGGCCAAAAATAAGGTCAGACCTTGGGACATATTCCCACAATGGCCAGAAGCAGAGCAAGGTAGCAGTTGGACCAGACTGAAGAGCATTTGCTTTAGACCTGAGAAAGGAAAATCCAGTGACCTACATTAGAGATAAATGTGTAATGTGAAGCAGAGAAACGTTGAGCAGGTGAATCCTTCCAATGAGGATGAAGTCCAGGAGAAGCAGTTCTTATTTCTAGATAGCTTTGGGTTAACAGTCCTGAATGTTTATTTGCAGACAAGGGACAACGGCTTAGGAGACCTGATAATAAAATCAAGGTTTTGCCTGCAGCTGATTAATACTGATTAGTTCCTCCCCCCTCAACCCTTTAGTCTTGTCATGAAATAAAAGTGTTCACTTTTTATTTTATCATCGTTAATTATTTTATTTAAGAATAAAACAATTTTTAGTATATTTGATTTTTTACTAAGAAATACTGCATATCACTGATTTATTAGTATATATGTGGGTCACGATTAAGAATGTTTTATTTTTCTATGTAAGAAGGAAAGCAGGACTCAAAAGAGTTTACTTGTGTAGGTAGTAGGAAATTGAACTTCCTAAATTTTCTTAGATTCTTTGGCTTGGTTATGAATAAAGCTAACATAAAAATGATTAATTAAAATAAATTTAATTATGTATGTACAGATATCTCCCCCCAGTCAAACCCAAAGAAATACCAGATGATTGATCAATTTTTAATCTATTTTTGAATATGAAAGTTTTCACAATAGTAGGTTCAAAATAACCACTAACCAAAAATTATAAATGAAGAGAAATTAAATAAATTTATAAACAATAACTATCTTTATGGGTCAGGTTGAGTCATGATAGTAGAGAGGCAATTTCAAGTGTACTGGCAAAAAAAATCCTTCTTAAATTTGATGCTACATGTCTTATTTCTTACTATATATAGCCTCATGGTTGTTTGTCTCCCTATGAATAATATATGATGATTTTAAATAACTAATGTGTGTTTCATAACAGTCTCCATTCTCAAATATTGTTTGAAAGATAAAATCAGCTAGTAAAAGGGAAAGTCCCATTCTCAAATGGAGTATTGAAAACAAATACTCAACAATCAGGACCCAAGTGGCTGATTCTGGAGTGCCAGTAAACCTCAAGGCTGCATTCCTCCTTTGCAGCGTGCTTGAACCTGCTGCTACTTTCATGAATGATGACATCCCCTCTCTGCTTTCCTTCCAAGAGCAAGATTTCATACATTCATCTTTAAACTTTTACCAGAAGTTGCCGAGGAAATTTATCTGTTCAGTGCTTCATGTCAGGACCGTGTTAGCTTTCTGTCACTGTGTCCAAAATTGCTGAGATAAACGTAAAGGAGGAAAAATTTATTTCAGCTGACTGTTTCTTCATATTTCATTGCTTCTGGGTCTGTCGTGAGACAGGACACCATAGTGTAAGGGAATGTCAATGGAAAGCTGCTCAATTTATGGTGTAAGGGAAAGAGAGAGAGGGAGAGAGGGAGAGAGAGGAGTGCTAGAGATTTGAGGCAAAATATACCCTCAAAAATCACACCATCAATGACCTAGTGTCTCCAATATGTTCCCACCTAATAATACTATTGGTTATTAGAACACTCTAATAATACTATTGGGTGAAGATCAAACTTAAGATCCAGACAGTAAAAAAAAGGACCCAGACTCCAGGCATTAGCAGCAGAGAGTGTAGCCCTCTTCCACTCTGGGACAAGCAAGGCCACCTGATCTCTGCACACCTATTAGATTGGCTTTATCCTGTTCTTCTTTTTCCATTCAGGAAACTTTCCTAGCATTATTTCATCCAATTTAAATTGAATGTTGTGGCTATTATTTTTAGTTATTTTCTACCTGTATGATCATTAAAATACACAAAAATAGATGCTTTATGATTAAGACAAAAATAATGAAATGACAGCAAAGTAACCATTTTTTAAACTGCTTTATAATTTCCTATATTACTTATATATACAGGCTTATTTGACAAGAGTTCCTCTGATTAATTTATTAAAATTTTCCAGATATTTTTTCTTGCTTTCAGAAAGAATAACAAAACAAAACAAACAAACAAATACTGAAAATCCTACTCCAACTGATGGAAGTAAGTATGTAACCCAAAGGGAAATGCATCAACATTATTTTCCTGCCACTCTTGCACTCAATAATTAACCTGGTATGCCAGAGTTCATTAATCCTGGTACTCATCATTAAGCCCAGTACTTGGAGGCAGAGGTAAGCAGATCCTTGTGAGTTGAATTCCAGCCTGGTTTATGTAGTGAGTTCTAAGCTAGCCATGACTGCCTAGTGAGACCTCATCTTAAAACAGCAAGAAAAAAGAAGCAGAATGGTGGTGAGTTCATTTCT